>JAHHZJ010000401.1:0-59313 GCA_021437245.1 Aegilops speltoides
TGGATGAATCGCTGATACGAAGTCAACAAGCTTGGTTTCATTGCCGATTTGAATTTCAGATCCGATTCATGCTCAGTAGTAGGCTTCTTGGAGGGTCATATCTGCCGGATCAACGTTGTCCTTATAGAATTTCAACTCCTCTCGTGGCACAGACCGCCTCTGCATAAGCTGCATCTCCTTCCTCACATTCCAAAGCGACTCGGCGGCTTCCATGCACCGTTATTGTTCCTTTGTAACCCGGCATTTTGAGCTGCAAGTAGATATAACAAGGTCGTGCCATGAACTTAGCATAAGCGGCCGTCCAAACAGGGCATGATATGGGCTCGGATTTTCACCACTTCAAAGGTTTGCTTTTCGGATCGGGAATCATGCTCATCTCCAAAGGCCACATCCAAGGCTATCTTGCCAATAGGATAAGCAGATTTGCCTGGCACTACACCATGGAACACCGTATTGGACGGTCTGAGATCTTTATCTGTGAGACCCATGCGACGGAAAGTGTCATAATACAATATATTGATACTGCTTCCTCCATCCATAAGTACCTTAGTAAACTTATAGCCCCCAACCTGGGGGTCTACCACCAAAGCCAGCTGACCCGGATTATCAACCCGGGGGGGATTTGTCACGGCAGATGTCCTAGCATGAGGACTTAGTCGTGGAGCCATCGCTACGGGTTTACTTGCAGGGGTTAAAACGGACACAAAGACACGAGGGTTTTATACTAGTTCGGCCCCTTCGATGAAGGTAAAAGCCTACGTCTAGTTGTGATGGAATTGATATAGTCTCGATGGCTAGGGAGCAAATAAGCTTCGCCTAGGCTCGAGTTGTGGTTGTCTGTCTTGAACAGCCGCCGGGTCGTCCCCTTATATACACGAGTGATGCCCGTCGGTTTGCAGAGTCCCAACCGGTTCATATTCGTATCCCGGTTGGTCTCTCTCTATTCCTAACTTACAATACAAGTTTATACATCAGGCCGGTTTACGGCTACAAGTTCTAAACCGACTTATAGGCCTTGGGCCTTTCCATGACTACACCACTATCAGGGCTAACCCGGCCCAAACTTAGCCGGTTTACACCTAGTGGTAACATCCCCAACATTAGGCCCCAGATTGATTTGAACTGGTTCATGTCAATCCTTCATAAAACCTGCATCTTGGATATCTTCTTTGTGTAGTAAATCGTCACGTTGTCATCGCTTCTGATCACTGTAAACCGGCATGACATCATTGCTTCTGGTCACTGTAAACCGGCATGACGTCATCTTGAAGTTTATCTTTTAAAACGCCTTCTTTAATGACCGTCTCTGCTCCATACGATAGGCTGCTCTGACCAACGCAAATACCGTGGCAAAGCCGGTTCAACAGAATTTACTGCCCGTTTGTGAAGCTTCCGATCCCGCTTGTCCAAACTGGTTGTGAAAACATGATACTGCCCGCCATTCAACTGCTTTGGCTGGCTCTGATAACCTGACTGCTGCTGCTGCTGCTGGCTACCTTGATTACTCTGGTTATTGAAATTGCCCTGGTTATGTCCTGAACCGGAAGCACCGTCCTGACCCGGCCCATGAAAACCGGATCCTGAACCACCACCTGATCCCTGGTCATATCGGAAAGCATCGGAATTTTTGAACTCTTGCATAATAGAACAGTCCTTCCAAAGATGATTCGATGGGTTTTCTTTCGTCCCGTGTTTGGGACAAGGCTGATTCAACAAGTAATTCAAACGGCCTGCACCAGTGTTTGGACCCCGATTCGCCTTGCCTCTGCGCTGGCCTCATCCCTGCATTAGTGTTGGCTACGAAATCATCGGCCTTGCGCTTGCCCCGTTCCGTGACTGCGGTTTGAAATGCTGCTGCTTGAGTTGCCATTCTTCTTTCCTTCCTGCTTCGTCATCATCCGCTTCAGGATCCTTGGTGCTTTATGCAGAATCGGCATATTTAACCAAAGCGGTCATGAGGGTTCCGTATCATTGCGTAACCGCTTCATACGCCCCACTTAAGTTTCAGAGGCTCAAACCGGCAGTTGCTTTCCAATGTGATGATCGCCGAGTCAGCATTGATCCGATCCGAGGAGTGCAAAATCTCAGACACACGGCGTATCCAACGGGTTGTTGACTCCCCTTCTTCCTGAACGCAAGCCGCCAGGTCTACTATGGACTTGGGCTGCTTACATGTATCCTTGAAATTTTGGATAAACTGGGCCCGTAACTGACCCCACGAACTGATAGAGTTGGGCGGCAAGCTTTTCAACCAAGTACGGGCTGTGCCCTCCATCATCATGGTGAAGTATTTTGCACACGCCGCTTCATCAACATCAAGCATCTCCATGGCCATCTCGTAACTCTCAACCCACGCCTCAGGGGACAGATCTGCAGTGTAATTTGGCACCTTACGCGGGACCTTAAAATCCTTAGGCAGACGCACATTGCGCAAAGCGGGGGTTAAACAGGGCACTCCCAAAGCGGAGGTGACTCCTGGTCCGGTGAAGGAGGTAGGGCGAACCGGCGTGTGCTGACCCGCATCACCCTGTGCTGCTAATTCGGCCTCCCTGCGTGCCCGGGCCCGATCCACCACCTCCTGAGCATTACGAGCACTGCCTATCGGGTTATTGCCTCGGGCCGCTTCACGGTCCCGCGCATTACTTGATAGGGCCGGTTCATCCATGCGCCTGCTGTAGCTCCGGCTTGGACGGGGCGTAGAGTGAATCCGATCGCGGCTGTATGAATATGCTTCCTGTTGGATTAGTGCAGTCCGAAGGAGCTCCTTAACCCGGCGTGTCTCAACTGCTTGTGGGGAATCTCCTTCGACTGGGATCGCCTCCAATCGTGCGGCAGCCGCGACAAGGTTGTCCATTGGGTTAGAGTAATGGCCCGGGGGCGTCTGTACCGGCGGGGGAATTACCGTATTCTGCTGTGGGGGCTCCATCGGGCGCGGTTGGACCGTCGCCCCCGCTCCCGGTGCCTCAATCCGGTTCACCTCCCTGTGCTGGGGCGGGTTACTGGGTCCGGCTCCGGGGGTCTGAAAGAGGTTTCTAGGGTCAAATCCGGATGGCAAGCGCGATCTGTATTTCCGCTTTAACACCTCCTGCGACGCGTTCTGGTCAAGCATGAGCTTGTAAGCTTGTGCATCTAAAGCGGCCCGCTCCGCGGCCATGCGCTCCTTCTCTGCCGCTAGATCCGCTTTGGCTTGCGTGATCTGCTCTTTCACCTTCGCAACTTCTGCGTTATGGGCCTCCTGATCTACTGGGTTATCCTCTGCCATGAGCGTCGCCAGCGCGTCAAACAGATCTGACAAAACTTGAACCGGCGGGCGCAACGGGCCTCCTGCCCCCGCTGCCGCTGCTGAACCAGAAAGCATTGCTGCCGCGGTTGAAGAAAGATTTGCGGCCTGCGTACCGGCCATGAATACACCGATCCGGTTCAGCTGGCCTGGGGGGTCCGAAATACTGTCACCATCGGAACCGCCCCCGATCATACCATCCTGCAGCTGGTACAATGACTCGGTCTCTCCTGCTGAAGATTCATCGCCGGAGTAAACGACGGTCTCGCTACCGTACTCTGAACCGGCATCACATTCCCCTCCATGGGTAGCTCCAACGAAGACATGCTTCACAGCCGGTTTAGCCCGGGCTGGTTGCGCGCGCTGAGCCGTCTCGACGAGGTCGGTGCAGATGTCCGGCTCAGGCCCTCCGATCTTGCCGATGAAGACGTGTATGCCGCCGAAGGGGACCCGGTATCCATACTCGATTGAATCGGCCTCGGGACCCCATCCAGCATTGTCGATGTAGATCCGGCCACGACGACTCTTGGTCATCCGGCCCACGACGTAGCCTTCGAGTCCTTTGAGCTTGCCCTCCAAGATCGCCAAACCATCGTGCGATAGCCCCACGGTGGCGCCAACCGTAAATGGATTTGTCACGGCAGATGTCCTAGCATGAGGACTTAGTCGTGGAGCCATCGCTACGGGTTTACTTGCAGGGGTTAAAACGGACTCAAAGACACGAGGGTTTTATACTAGTTCGGCCCCTTCGATGAAGGTAAAAGCCTACGTCTAGTTGTGATGGAATTGATATAGTCTCGATGGCTAGGGAGCAAATAAGCCGCCTAGGCTCGAGTTGTGGTTGTCTCTCTTGAACCGCCGGTCGTCCCTTATATACACAGTGACGCCTGTCGGTTTGCGAGTCCCAACGGTTCATATCCGTATCCCGGTTGGTCTCTCTCTATTCCTAACTTACAATACAAGTTTATACATCAGGCCGGTTTACGGCTACAAGTTCTAAACCGACTTATAGGCCTTGGGCCTTTCCATGACTACACCACTATCAGGGCTAACCCGGCCCAAACTTAGCCGGTTTACACCTAGTGGTAACATCCCCAACAAGGTAGGAGACCGACAGTTGTTTGGACCAGACTTGATCAAAGAGTCTGAGGAGAAGGTTAAGTTGATTCGGGATAGACTGAAGATAGCTCAGTCCAGGCAGAAAAGTTATGCAGACTCGAAACACAAGGAGGTAACCTATGAAATCGGAGACAGAGCATATCTACGAGTATCACCCTTGCGAGGGGTGAAACGATTCGGAGTGAAGGGAAAATTAGCCCCGAGGTTTGTAGGACCATATCGTGTTTTGGAAAGGATGGGAGAAGTTGCCTACAAGCTAGAGTTACCTGAAGGATTGTCAGGAGTTCACGATGTGTTCCACGTCTCACAGCTGAAGAAGTGTCATGCTGAGATGGCCGATATACCTTTAAGAGATACCGTACCTTTGGAGACAATTCAGCTGGACAATGATTTGATGTATGAGGAGAAACCAGTGAAGATTCTTGAGTTTGCCAGCCAAGTCACTCACAGCAAGGTTATCAAATTTTGCAAGGTTCAGTGGAGCCACCATACCGAGGATGAAGCCACCTGGGAACGAGAGGATGATCATCGCAAGGACCACCCGCACCTATTTTCTGCCCATCCGAATCTCGAGGGCGAGATTCATCTTAAAGGGGGTAGGTTTGTAACATCCCAAATTTTCAATTTGGAATGTTATACATAGATCAACCATGCATATCATATTTTATTGTGTTTCCGATCCGAAAAATCCTCGAAATCCTAAGCAACTCAAGGACCCTCGGAGAGAGTTGGGGATTTCCCGGTTTTCATATTTGGTTTCTATCAAATAGTGAAACGAGGATTTCGATTTTAATTATTTTTCTCTCCGAAAAATATTTCTTATAAAATATATGAGAGGAGATAATATGACTTCTCCAAAACAATTGAAATATTGGAGGAAAAATATTAAAATCATTTGTTAGATTTTATTTGAGTTTATTTGGATTTTATTTGCATTAGAAAAATATGCACGTTTTCAAAATTGCATTAAGGGCCAAGAAAATGTTCATCTCGTTCTAAATATTTTATTTAGACGGTGAAAATTTGTTTTGGTATTTTTAGATTTTTATTTTATTTTATAGGAATCTATCCGTCGGCGGAACTTTATTTTAAAAAAAATGTGCTGCGCCAAGACACGATTGGGCATTGCCCTGCCGAGCAGACCGGCCCAAGCCGCGCCGCCGCCTTCCTCCGCTGCCGCCGCCGCCGCCAGAGTCCGCTCGGACTCCGCCGCCGCCCCTTCCCAAGGCACCGACCGCCCCGCCTCCTATAAATACTGCCCCCACCTCCTCTAGCCGCCACCACCACCACCATCGCCTTACACCGCCCAGAGCCGAACCCGAGCACCCGCCGCCGCCCGTCGCGTAGCCGCCGCCGCCTTCGCGCCGCCGCCCCGTCGCCGCTTTGCCGCACGCTCACGCTCACGGAGCCCGCCTCGCTGGACCCCCTCGCCGGAGGTATCCGCGGAATCCGAGACCACCGTTTTTAAAAAAAACCGTTCGGGTTATTTTTTTTTCGAAACCCTAGTTGCGTTTTTTTTATAGATCGGTTTATTTCTTCGGTTTAATTATTTAGCGAGCATTCGCTCGTTCGTTCGTTTTAACGAAGGTGTTCTTCGTTTAGTTTTAGTTAACGAACATTCATTCGTTAAACTATTCGTCGTTTTTCTTTTATCAGATTTATTCCGCGATTTTTCTGATCGTGATTTCTGATCCGATGTTTGAACTAGTATAACTTTTCGCTCGTTTATCGGAATCAGGTGATTCAAACGCCTAGAGCTTCGTCTCGAGACTCTCTTTCTGTTTAATCAACTTAAAGAAGATTTTGGTACTGTAAAATTTGACCTTAGTCCAAATTAGTAAACGGATCTTGTTTCTTTCGCCGTTTGAGTTTTGTTGCTCCGTTTGATTTGATTCTTTTTTCAAACCGGAGTTCTTAAGTTGAACTTTCTGGTCAATCTCTTTTATTTGGAGTTTTGTTTGTGCATCTTAGCTAGTTGCTTATGTGTGTTCTTGTTTGTTGCGATAGAATTCCCGGAGTGCGAAGCGTGTTACTACGAGTCTCTAGGATTCACGGATCGTTAGCAAGGCAAGTAACACATTGATCATACTCTTTTCATACCCAGTTTTCATTGCATTAGTTCAACCCTCAAACATTGCATGAGTAGGATTTATAACATGTGGGTATTAGGAAGTAGTTGCTGAGGTAGAACCTATTGCCCTGTCTATTATCAAACCTTGGGAGTTACTTCAACGTTATGCTTATATTGCCATGCTATGCTCGTAGACGTGGATTGGGTTTGAGTGCATCCATGACAGATGTGAGATTGTTTATTTAATGGTTCAACTTAAGGTGGAAACTTTAATACACATCTGGGTGGATTGAGGCACCTGGGGTATCCAGTGATTGCCCTTTTTTTTGAAATCTCGGGGTTACCGTGTGATTTTCCTATGGACCGCCACCCAGGCTCAAAGGGAACTGAGATTATTCATGCTAGAAACTTCTGTGTGCAGCCACAAGCTATTATGGGCTCTAGCATAGTTGAGTAAGTTACGTGAAGCTCTTGAAGAGGTAGATCAGTAGGTAGTGGGTTTTGTAGGTTTGGTATGGTCTACCCGGAGTAGAGAGTTAATGTTTCTGAAAGACTGTGTCTCGGTCATCCGTTTCTCAAACACCATGTAGTGCGAGAAATCCAATGGAGGCAATCGAGTCGTGTGGGGAAAAGTGCGCAAACCTCTGCAGAGTGTACAAACTAATCATGGTTAGCCGTGTCCCCAGTTATGGACAATTTGAGTATCTAGTACTTGAGTATTCACATGGTTAGCCGTGTCCCCAGTTATGTGAGATAGTGGAGGATGAGTGCGATGAGGGCGTGGATAATGACGAGGAATCCTTAATGGCTTTCATGAAAACTCTTCATGGTGAAGCTCGTGCTCATTTTGGCGATATCCTTAAGTCACTCGCCGAATGCGTTGACTTTATAGAGAATCTTGAAAACCTCCTCATAGAGGAAAAAGAGAGAGTCGAACTCCTCGAGCATGAACTAAATGAAGAGGGTGTCATGAGAGTATCACTTGAGGAAGCCTTGTCAGCTCATAAAATTGACTTTGTTAAAACAAACAATGCTTTGCAACTTGCTCTTGAGAACAAAGATGCTCTTAATGTTAGAGTTGAAAAGCTTCTAGTTGATCAGACAAGACTTGTTGAGGAACATGAGTTCCTTGTGACTAGTTCCAAGGTTGTCAAAAGTGACCTCATTGCCCTCACCGAGTCTTATGCTCATCTTAAAGCTACAACCATTAAGGCTCTCACTTTCGTACCTCATATGGATTTAAATGATGATTCTTGTACAGCTAACTTTGTTCATGATTGCACCTCTCTCCAAGAGGAGAATAAGAAGTTGAAGGCCCAATTTGAGAAAGGGCTTGTATCATGCATCCAAGGGGAGAAAAACATTAATGACCTCTTGAGTAACCAAAAGGAGTGTGTTGCCAAGGAGGGAATTGGGTTTGATCCCGCATCCAAGAATGGTAACAACAAGAAGAATAAGAACAACAAGAAGATCGGTCCTACTCCTTCCCCTCCCCAAAAGGTAGTATTTGTGCAAGAATGGGCACAAGGACAAGGAGAAGGAAAAGGGGGTTGTTAGGAGTGGCAAGGTCACTAGGGACAAGGCCTAGTGCAGGATCCATCGGATCAGGCCTTGGGAATCAAGAATTTTGCTGGCAAGAACAATCCATCTGATGTCCCCATGAGAGGAGATGATGGCTATACATTTGCAAAATTTGTTCGCACTAACTATGATGATTATGCTTGGACTATTTGAGTTTCCAAGACCCTTGTTGCTAACTCTCCAAGACCCATTGCAAAATGGGTACATATAACCCAAGCTTGATTCTTGTAGGAATATATCTCTGGTGGAAAACAATGGGTGATCGATAGTGGATGCACCAATCATATGACCGGAGAAAGGGAGATGCTTGTGGAGTTTGTTGATTCTCTCAAGGCCTCTTCGAACATCTCTTTTGGTGAAAATAGCAAGGGCAAGGTGGTAATCTCTAATGATGCCTCACTTTCAAATGTCATGCTTGTCCAATCCCTTCACTACAATTTACTTTCAACTATTCAATTGGCACGTGCCGGTTATGATTCTCATTTCGGTGAATTCCATGTGACCTTCTTTAAGAAAAGCAATCTCAAAGTGGTCTTTGTTGGGCAAGTTGAAGACAACCTTTACGTGGTTGATTTCATAAAAGAGAAAACTCATCTTGCAACATGCCTAATGGCCAAGGCTGACATGGGGTGGCTATGGCACCGACGGCTACGCCATGTTGGCATGAGAAATTTACAAGCTCTCTTAAAGGGGGAGCACATCCTTGGACTAACCAATGTATCTTTTGCCAAAGATCGTCCTTGTAGTGCGTGAATTGCCGAAAAGCTACATGAAAAAGCTCCTAGAGTGAAGACTATCATCACCACCTTAACGCCCCTTGAGATTATTCATTGTTGTTGAGGGAGGAGGTATTGCCTTGTCATTGTTGTTGACTTCACAAGATATATTTGGGTGTTCTTTCTCAAGACCAATGATGAAACTCAAGAAACCTTCATTAACTTTGCCAAAGAAGCTCAACGTCAACATAATTGTGAGATCAAGGCAATTCGAAGTGACAATGGCACCGAGTTCAAGAACTACATGATGGATGAATTCTTGAGTAAAGAGGGATAAAGCATCAATATGCCGCACCATACACTCCCCAACAAAATGGTGTTGCAAAGAGGAAGAATCAGACTCTTATTGAGATGGCTAGGACCATGCTTGACGAGTGAATGTCTCCATACAAGCTTTGGGCCGAAGCCATCAACACCGCATGTCATGCTTCAAATCGGCTTTATCTTTGCAATCTCAAGAATAAGACCCCATATGAACTCCTAATTGGGAGAAAGCCTAACGTCAAATACTTTTGAGTATTCAGTTTTAAGTGTTTCATTCTAAACAAGAAATCCCGGTTAGCTAAGTTTGAGCCTAGAACTTATCAGGGCATATTTGTTGGATATGCATCAAACTCTCATGCCTACCGAGTTCTCAATAAATCCACCAGATGCATTGAGGAAATGGTAAATGTGGAATTTGGTGAAGATAACGGCTCCCATGTGGAGCAAATTGTTTCTAGTGTTGTAGGTGATGAGGCTCCTTCACAATCTATAAGGACGATGGGGATAGGCCACATCCTTCCACAAGAGACACCCCAAATCCAAGTAGAAGAAGGGGTAAGATCCCCTCTTGTGGAGTCTCCACAAGGGAAGTCATCAGCGACACCTCTTATACAAGATGCTATGGGAGATCATGAACCTATCCAAGAACAAGATCAAGTCCCTCATATTCCCGAGAAGGATCAAGGGCAAGCTCATTAAAATGGTGAAGAACTAATTATTGAGGCTCAAGATCAAGCTCAAGTTCGTGGTCAAGATCAAGATCAACCCCAACCACGAGTTTCTAAATCATCTCGCTTCCCAATGAGCAAGAACTTGTGGTTGTGAAGAGAAGGGTATCTCCTAGGCTAAAACAATATCAAGGACAACCTTCTTCATCAAGTCCAAAACCAAGTGAAGAAGAGCTTGCAATAAAAGAGCAAAAAGTGGCCGCCATCTTCAACATCTCACCGAGAACATCTATGTTAGCATCAAAAAGGGGGTAACTACTTGTAGACATTTGGCAAACTTTTGTGATCATCACTCGTTAGTCTCTTGTGTTGAACCCCTTAAGGTAGAAGATGCACTTGACGATCCGGATTGGGTAGATGCCATGCATGAAGAACTCAACAACTTCACCCACAACAAAGTATGGACCCTTGTGGAAATACCGAAAGAGCATCATAATGTCATTGGAACAAAGTGGATCTTCAAGAACAAACAAGATGAACATGGACACGTAATAAGGAACAAGGCAAGGTTAGTGGCACAAGGCTTCACCCAAGTTGAAGGTTTGGACTTTGGTGAAACTTTTCCCCCCGTTGCCCATCTTGAATCCATTCGCATCTTGCTTGCTTATGCCTCTCATCAAGATTTTAAATTATATCAAATGGATGTGAAGAGTGCATTTATTAATGGTCCTCTTAAGGATTTGGTCAATGTCAACCAACCTCCCAGTTTCAAAGACCTCGATCACCCCTCTCACGTTTATGAACTCCATAAGGTGCTCTATGGACTCAAGCAAGCACCTCGTGCTTGGTATGATCACCTTACGACATTCCTAAGAAAGAAGGGGTTCCAGATTGGGGCAATAGATTCCACTCTCTTCACAAAGAGGGTAAAAGGAGAGTTGTTTTTCGCCAAATATATGTTGATGATATTATCTTTGGGTCCACTAACCATGCTATTCACGTTGAGTTTGAGAATCTTATGACTAAGGAATTTGCTATGAGCATGATGGGAGTGTTGGAAGTTCTTCCTCGGTTTTCAAGTGAAGTAATTGAGAGGAGGAACCTTCATCAACCAATATCTTTATATTCAAGACATGCTCAAGAGGTTCAATATGCAAGATGTCAAGCGAATGAAGACACCCATGCCCACGAATGGCCAACTTCATCTTGATCCTAATAGTAAAGAAGTGGATCAAAAGGTATATTGCTCCATGATCGGTTCCTTGCTTTACCTTTGTGCATCTAGACCGGATATTTTCTTGAGTGTGTGTATGTGTGCAAGAATTCAATCCACTCCTAAGGAGAGCCACTATTCGACAGTGAAAAGAATCCTTCGATATTTGGTTCATACCCCAAACTTGGGCCTTTGGTATCCCAAAGGATCATCTTTTGAGTTAATGGGATACTCGGATTCGGATTGGGCCGGAGACAAGGTTGACAGCAAGTCCACTTCCGGTTCATGTCAATTCCTAGGAAGATCGTTGGTAAGTTGGTCTTCAAAGAAGCAAAATTGTATATCCCTCTCGACGGCCGAAGCCGAGTACATTGCCGCCGGAAGTTTTTGTGCTCAGTCATTATGGATGAGGCAAACTATGATGGATTATGGTGTCAAATGTGACAAAGTGCCTCTTTGGTGTGACAATGAAAGTTCAATCAAGATCGCCGATAATCCAGTTCAACACAGCAAGACCAAGCATATTGAGATTCTTCATCACTTCATTAGGGATCACGTGTCCAAGGGAAACATTGAACTACTCCATGTCAACACCGAGAATCAACTAGCCGATATCTTCACCAAGCCACTTGAAGAAGCAAGATTCCGTGAGTTAAGGCATGAGCTAAATATCGTGGATATAAGTAACTTGGGTTGAAATTCTT
This sequence comes from Aegilops speltoides, assembly GCA_021437245.1. Taxonomy (NCBI): domain Eukaryota; kingdom Viridiplantae; phylum Streptophyta; class Magnoliopsida; order Poales; family Poaceae; genus Aegilops; species Aegilops speltoides. Next base: position 11,677 of record JAHHZJ010000401.1, read on the forward strand.
GCTCATGCACACATACTCATATAATATATTGCTTAGATGTAGGCACATGTGTAGGGGGAGCTAGCTCAACTCATGAGTTATCTTATCCTACGAAGTGCATAAGTCGAACAAAATCTTTCACATTAGCCACTTGTAGGTGGCGCTTGTGCTTCAAAGATGAGTATTGGTCTTGGGCCCAAGGTTCATATCTTCGCGGTGCCATACCAAGCAAACTCAAACATGGTGGCAACCGCCCTCCATTAAGGGTTGTGTTCGTTTTCTTGTATGTGGTGTTGTTTTTGGCTTTCTTCTGTATTTCTCTCTGTTTGTCAAGGTTTATGTCTTTTTTTCCTTCTTGTACAAGTGTTCCACATATTCCCTTCTCGTAGTGATAGGATTTCTCTCACGACGTATTCAGAAACATAGACCGAGTTGCTTTGCCAAGGCATGGTAAGGGTTGACACTCAGCCATACCTTCAAAAGGCACCTCAAGTCAAAGTTCCTGAGTACCCCGTGTCCACCGGCTTGTACCGTGCGCACGGGGTGCACTTAGCCCATGCGCATGGGGTCTCTGGTTCCTGGCCCTGAAGAGGCATGGCGTGGGGGGCTTGGGTTCATTCCCACCCAGCCACCCCTCCACTCCCCAGGAAGCCTCCAGGGCCGCCGCCGTCGCCTCCCCTCGTTGGTGCTCCTCCGGTCACCATCGGGCTTCGTTGCTCCGTGGAAATCGGGCGGAATGGGGTCCTCCTCAGGTACCTCCCATTCCCTTGTTCTTTCCTTTCCTCCATGGATGCATCTCTAGTTTCTAGGGTTTCTTATTCTTCCTAGATTAGGTTGGCTGCTCCTTCCCAGTAGGACTAAGTTAGGTAGATAGTTCCTACGGTTCCTCTGCCGCACCAACTCCCAGATCTCGATCTGGAAGTGGCTGCCGCTGGGTAACCCCCTGTGTCCATGGGGTATTTGACCCCCGTGCCCAAGGTCGTGTACCATGCACACGGGGCCCCCGTACCCACGGGATCTAACCCCCCGTGCGCATGGGGTATACGTGAACGTTTTGACTGGTTTATGTCCTCTCCTTTGCCACTATCTCAAGCACTTGTACTCATTTGTGTTATTTGCATTGTGTTGTTGGGTGTTTGTGTTTGTTTTCAGACTCCGCTAACAAGAGGGCCAAGCTCCGTCACAAGCGCCCCAAGGGAAGTTCAAAGGAGTTCACTATTGCTCGTCACCAGCCGTCAGAGGGCATTTGACAGGGGTCAGAGTCAGGCAAGGGTCGTGTTCGCCGTGCAACCACCAAGCGGCCTATTGTTGAGGTTGATGATTCCGAGGAAGAGTATGACTCTCAATATGATGCTCACTAAGTCAACCCCAAAGATGATGCAGAGATTGAGGTAGTGGATGATCGTGTGATGAAGAGGATGAAGATGAAAATGAGGAAGAGATGTCTAGTCCTGAGCAGGCTATCCCTGGTGGGTGAGATCTCAGGAACCTTCCCCTTGCCCAATGGACCAAACCAGAGCATTGGGCTAAGAGACCGAGTCATCCATATGCTGATGCCATAGGTTTGGGAGTGGATCCCTAGTTCAAGAATGATTTTCAGCAAAGGGTGTACCATGAGCTGCTCATGACCAAGTCGAAGAAGTTTGCTCCAGCAAGCAGGTTAATATTGAGAGTCTGCATGACAATGATCATCTATATGCCAGTGTTTACCCAGCTATTGGGAGGTTGGGCCTCATTCCTTTTGTCACATTCAACCATCCATACAATGAGGATCTTGTGATGCAATTCTTTGCCACCTAGTTCTTCTCAAATGATTCTGCTCGCACCCTCACTTTAATGTCCGAGATGCATCGGTGCTTTGCTCCTATGGCAAAGTTCTCGGAGATTATAACCTACCCATTTTTTATGAAGAAGCGGCAAATGCTGAGTTTTGCAGAGTTCGTGAGAGTGGTCAGCACACTAAGGATGAGATTGCATTCGCTTACAAGAAAGATAAGTCTTTTGTCACTGATACGTCTTCAATGTATCTATAATTTATTAAGTATTCGTGATGTTATATTATCATTCTTGGATGTTTTACAATCATTTTATAGCAACTTTATATCATTTTTGGGACTAACCTATTGACCCAGTGCCAGTTGTTGTTTTTTGCTTGTTTTTTACATCGCAGGAAATCAATATCAAATGGAGTCCAAACACCGCGAAACTTTTTGTTGATTTTTTATGGACCAGAAGACATCCTATGGGCCAGAGCGTGCACCGGTGGTTTGTGCCCACCTTGGTGGCCTCCCGCACCCCATCTTCGCCTATAAATCGTAAATATTCCAAAAACCCTTGTGGTGACCATAGATCAGAAGTTCCGCCATCGTATGCCTCTGTAGCCACGAGAAACCAATCTAGACCCTGTTCCGGCACCCTGCCAGAGGGGGGAATCATCATCGGTGGCCATCTTCATCATCCCGGCGGCCACCATGATGAGGAGGGAGTAGGCCACCCTCGGGGCTGAGGGTTTGTACCAGTAGTATGTGTTTAATCTCTCTCTCTCTCTCTCTCTCTCTCTCTCTCTCTCCCTCTCTCGTGTTCTTGATGGCACGATCTTGATGTATCGGGGGCTTTGTTAATATAGTTGGATCATATGGCGTTTTCCCCTCTCTATCTTGTTGTGATGAATTGAGTTTTCCCTTTGAGATTTTGTTTTATCGGATTTAATACTTTTATGGATTTGAGAACACTTGATATATGTCTTGCATATGAATACCCGTGGTGACAATGGGGTATTATTTTGATTCACTTGATATATGTTTTGGCACTCAACTCACGGATTCCCGAGGTGACATAGGGGTTGATGCATATTCTTGTCCTTGTTTCTCCGGTAGAAATCTTCGGGCACTCGTTGAGGTTCTTTGAGGTGGATTGAGTATTATGAATCTGAAATTATTTGGTGTTATTTTAGTATGAACTATTGAATAGATCGATCAGATAGAATAGCTTTGAGGTGGTTTCATACCCTTCAAATGAATTCTTCTTATGTTCTCTGCTAGATATATAGGAACTTTGGAGTGAATCTTCATTGCACATTGAGGGATGGTTATGTGATCCAATTATATTAGCATTGCTGAGGGATTGCACTAGCGAAAGTACGGACCCTAGGCCTCATTTTCAAGCATTGCGATACCCTTTGTGCTCACTTTTGTTACTTGCTACCTTTCTGTTTTTATTTATTCAGATTATAAAAATTTATTTCTACCATCCATATTACACTTTTATTACCATCTCTTCGCCGAACTAGTGCACCTATACAATTTTCCATTGTATTGGGTGTCTTGGGGACACAAGAGATTTCTTGTATTTGGTTGCAGGGTTGTTTGAGAGAGACCATCTTCATCCTACACCTCCCACTGATTGATAAACCTTAGGTCATCCACTTGAGGGAAAATTGCTACTATCCTACAAAACTCAACGCTTGGAGGCCCAACACGAGTCTACAAGAATAAAGTTGCGTAGTGGACATCAACCTCTTTTCTGGTGCCATTGCCGGGGAGGTGAGTGCTTGAAGGTATATCTTTAGATCTTGCAATCGAATCTTTTAGTTTCTTGTTTTATCACTAGTTTGGTTTATAAAAAGAAAATTACAAAAGATGGAGATTGGGTTACCTCAGGTTGTTCTTTTATCTTTATAATGTCTATCTTGAGAATAAGGATTCCGATAATTGTGCTCAATTGCTAGAAAATAATTCAATAAAATTTATGGCATAAAATCTTTGGATGATGAGCACGATTGCAATATTGCTAGTATGAATTCCTTGAATATCCATAATACTGATGATGATTGCACCAGCCATGATAATGATTTCTCCTACAAGGATGTCAATTTTTTGCGGAGTAAATTGGGAGTGCAAACGCAAACCAAAAAGGGAAGATAGATTTTGTAAGAAGCATAAATATTTAGATACGAAAAAGTTGCACGAGAGGCTAGATGATTGTGCTGAAAGATTTAATTTTTTCGCCATCCTTGTGAACTTTGCAATGAAAGTGGTCATTTAAATTTCCAATGCAAATTGTTTCATGATCAAATCATGTCCAAAAATTGTGATAACTTGATTTCCCTTGAGAATCATAAAGAGCTTAGTCTTCTTTTGGGGTATGAAGAAATGAAACGTATAATTGAGGGTATTCCAAAATTTAATCTCAAGAGATTTCCTGATTTTGATCTAGAGGAAATTTATATGTTTTGTGCGGTAAATTGCATTGAGAATCCTTATATTGCCAACTATCTAAAGACAATAAAACAAATAGAATATGAAGATGAAAGGGAAAATATTTCCCAATACCCTCCTAGTGTTTCTGATGATGAATCAGGTAATGAGGAGGAGCTTCCTACCCAATCAATCTCTTCAACAAGAAGCTCGAAAAAATTGATTGAACCCACACGTGAGGTGGTGAAGAAGAAAAAGAAAAGAAGAAAAAGTAGAGGTAAAAAAGTAACTCTCCCAAGTAATATTGCTCCTATCACCATTGTGCCTCATGAAAGTGGATCAAATATGTTGATGGAGGATGATGATATTGAGTATGATTTTGTGATGCCAATTCTTGTTGTGGTGATTATGATTGGGAAGACAATGATGTCTCTTATGATCTTGAAAATCTTTTTGTCACTTGCTTGGAAGAATATGATAATAATGTTTACTATACTATCGGTGCCATTCATGCTATTGATAAGAATTATTATGATGATATGCAAAACTACAAGCTTTGGGATGCTATGTTTGATGAGTATGAAATGTTTGAAGATTTATTTGCTGAAAATAATGCTTGTCCCAATCTTGGGGGTTCTTTGCATAATAAATATGATTCTTTGATTCCTTCTACTTTTGATAAGAAAATTTATTTTGATGATAGCATGCCTCCTATTATGATGATTACAATGATGGAAGTGGGTTTGGAAGAGTGTCAACTATAGGTAGTAGTGATCCCACTATTTTGGAGGGTGTTGAATCTTATTACAATATTGATAAAAGTAGATTTGGAGAGGTGATGACTTTATTTAGTGATACATCCACTATTTTGGAAGAGGTTTCAATTGACTATGATGAGAATAAAATTGCTTATATGGAGAGTAATAAATTTTCTATGCTTTTGGATCATGAAAAGAATGCTTTATGTGATGGTTATATGGATATATTCATGATGCTACTGAAAAACTATTATGAGAGAGGAACTTATGGTTCATGATGCACTTGTTATGTTTCAATCTTTATCTTTTATGCGAGCATCATTGAACTCATCATGCCTACCGAAAAGGCATTAAAGAAAAGCACTTGTTGCGAGACAACCCAACACTTTTAGCTACTGTTTTTGTGTGTTCACATGATTATGCTGCTGTTGTAATCATGTTTTATTGCTTTTGTTTCAATAAAGTGTCGAGTAAAGCCTTTGGGATAGTGTGGATGATAATTGACTTGATTCTGTGCAAAAACAGAAACTTTTGTGCTTAGTCCAGGAAATTTGAAAATTCACTGGAACATGATTTTGATCTTAATTTTGTACAGGTGATAGATATACAAATTCTCTATGTTGTCGTAATGTTGCAGAATTGTTGGATTTAAATAAGTATCGTTGGAGTACAGATTACTTCAGACTGTTCTATTTTGACAGATTCTGTTTTCAATGCATAGTTTGCTTGTTTCCTAGTTTCTGTGGCTTATATTGCTCAATATAAATTGTGGAAATTATATGATACAGTGGGCATTGTGTGGAAACAATTATGAATCTTGTTTTTGACAGTACCAAAGTGAAATGGTTTGCTCTTTATCATACTAACCTATCTCACGAAGTTCCGTTAAGTTTTGTGTGATTGAAGTTTTCAAGTTTTGGGTGAGATGTCGATATGAGGAGAATAAGGGGTGACAATACCCTAAGCTTGGGGATGGCCAAGGCACCCCAAGGTAATATTCAAGGAAGATCCAAGAAACTAAGCTTGGGGATGCCCCGGAAGGCATCCCCTCTTTCGTGTCCAACATTATCGGTAGTCTCACTTGGAGCTATATTTTCAGTCATCACATGATATGAAGTTTTGCTTGGAGCGTCATTTTATTTTGCTAGCATTTGCTTGCTGTTATTTAAAATAATGTTTTTCATCTTTTATTTCAATAAAAATGTCAAGTATAGCCTTTTCCATGTTTATTTTGCAAGTCTACATGTTGTTGTTTCAAAACAGAAAGTTTATTGCTGTTGCAAACATTCCCGAGAAAAGTCACAATGTGATAAAATAATGAAACTTTTTGCACAATAAACTCTGATAAATTTCTACAGTGTGGTAAATTTTCATAATTTTTGGAGTTAAATAAGTATTGATACTCTTGCATCCTTTATAGACTATCCTGTTTTGGCATATTGTTGTTATGTTTGCATATGTTTGCCTGTTTAATTATTCTATTTGATGATAGGAGTATTAAATATGTAGAGGAATTTAGTATGCAATGTTGGATAATAATTTTATTGATTTGCTACAGTATAGAATGATAAGGTTATTGCATTGATTTATACTAACTTATCTCACGAGTTCTTGTTGAGTTTTGTGTGGATGAAGTTTTTAAGATTTAAGGAAACCGTGGTATAAAAGGAATTAAGGAGACACAAGGGATGCCCAAGGCATCCCAAGATAATATTCCAAGAAGTCTCAAGCATCTTAGCTTGGGGATGCCCCGGTAGGCATCCCACCTTTCTTCTTCAACAATTATCAGTTGAGCCTAAGTTTTGCATCCCAAGATAATATTCCAAGAAGTCTCAAGCATCTAAGCTTGGGGATGCCCCGGTAGGCATCCCACCTTTCTTCTTCAACAATTATCAGTTGAGCCTAAGTTTTTGATTCTTCACATGAGTTGTGCTATTCTTGGAATGCCATTTTATTTTGTTTTGCTTGCTGTTTTAAAAAAATATTTAGATCTAAAAAATTTTAATAAGAGGGATTCCTCAAATAGCTACCCATTTACTTAACGCATGATCTTCACTTATATATTTTTGGAGTACCTTGTCATTTACTCTTGTGCTTCACTTATATCCTATGAGTAAATTGTTGAATGAATTGGATATCATGAAGTTGAAATTGTATGTTCATATCATGCCTAGTGGTAGCTTCACATTGGGTTTAGAAAGTGAAATCTTTTGAAGCCTCACAATCACAATATTGGTCATACAAGCAATTCATGAATGATTAGTAGAAGGAAGAGAACTTTCACATGAAAATACACTATCTTGGAAACCTTTTGTGATTGTGAGCCCCCATCAAAATATTATATGCCAAAATTGTTGACGTTGGACAAGGAAGACAGGGTAATGATTTATGTTTGTTCATATTCACATCGAAGTTATATTGTCATAGATCCTTCAACATGTGGTGCTTGCCCCCCATCTTTGCTAGCCAAAAAGTCCGCACCAAGTAGAGATACTACTTGTGCATCCAAAAACCCTTAAACCCAAATCTTATTCTCAAGAGTCCACCATACCTACCTAAGGATTGAGTAAGATCCTTCAAGTAAGTTGTCATCGGTGCAATAAGGCAATAAAAATTGCTTCTAAAAGTGTTAGATCATGTAGTGTAAAGTAAAATTGAGCGTTGTACGAACTTGTGATAGCAAAGAATAAAGCGATAGACTACATAATAAAGGTTGCTATCATAAGGGGCAATATAACATGATGTTCTTTTGCACTAAGGGATTGAGCATACAAACAAAAAGCGCATGGCAACCTCTGCTTCCCTCTGCGAAGGGCCTACCTTTTACTTTTATGTATTTACTTTCATCCAAGAGTCAAAGTTTTTGTCGCTATTACTTTTTATTTTTCTCCTTTGGCAAGCATCATGTGGTGAGGAAATATCTAGGCACATATATCCAGTTGGATATGGGTAGCATGAGTTATTATTATTGACATCACCCTTGAGGTCAATACGTGGAGAGGCGAAATTATAAGCCCCTATCTTTCTATGTGTCCGGTTGAAATGTTTTGCTCATGTGTATGCAGTGTTAGCAATCATAGAAGACTATATGATGGTTGAGTATGTGGAGCTCTTACTTAGACTCTGTCGAATAAGTTGAGTTGCAATTGTTTGGTGACTAAGAATATATGTTGTTGAGTTTCAAGAGAATTCTATGTTTGAACCTTAACATGTGAATTGGTTGCTACTTTGTCATGGTGAGTTTTATGAGAATAAGTTGCTGTTATGATGATAGGGAAGTGATTGAAATTATCATTGATCAAACTTATGCACTTTTCTAGGATTCACACTTCATAAATTATTTCTTTTATCATTTACCTACTCGAGGACGAGTAGGAATTAAGCTTTGGGATGCTGATACGTCTCCAACGTATCTATAATTTATGAAGTATTCATGCTGTTGTATTATCATTCTTGGATGTTTTACAATCATTTTATAGCAACTTTATATCATTTTTTGGGACTAACCTATTGACCAAGTGCCTAGTGCCAGTTGCTGTTTTTTGCTTGTTTTTTACATCGCAGGAAATCAATATCAAACGGAGTCCAAACACCGTGAAACTTTTTGTGGATTTTTTATGGACCAGAAGACATCCAATGGGCTAGAGCAGCAGCACCTGGGGGTGCCTCAAGGGGGGCACAAGCCACCATGGCGCGCCTGGGCCCCCAGGTGCGCCACGCTGGGTTGTGCCCACCTCGGTGGCCTCCCGCACCCCCTCTTCACCAAAATAGTGCACCCCCTCTTTTTCTGTTTTTATTTATTCGGATTATAAATATATATTTCTACCATCCATATTACACTTTTATCACCATCTCTTCGCCGAAATAGTGCACCTATACAATTTGCCATTGTATTGGGTGTGTTGGGGACACAAAAGATTTCTTGTATTTGGTTGTAGGGTTGTTCGAGGGAGACCATCTTCATCCTACGCCTCCCACGGATTGATAAACCTTAGGTCATCCACTAGAGGGAAAATTGCTACTGTCGTACAAAACTCTGCGCTTGGAGGCCCAACACGAGTCTACAAGAATAAAATTGCATAGTAGACATCAGTCACCGGTTCCATCAAGCTCTCGTGCCTCTCTATGATACGATGCGTAATATCCTTCAGTATACCCTCACACTAAAGGCCGGTGATTCTCACAACATTCGGAGTTCCATGTTGGATGTCTTTGTATACCTGCATTAGAAGAAGAGAGTGGATGTTCTAGACTTCATGTTCTATGAGCTTCGTTAGTGTGTGCAGGAGAACAAGTCTTTGATTTATGCTCCATTCATCCAGATGCTGATTGAGTCAGTCTGTCCGGCTAAGTACATCTCTCCATACAAGACATATGTTTCCAAGCGCAACTCCAACTGGACTCCAGCTGCTCCTGCTCCTTATGTGCCTCCCAAGGTGGGGCGCAATCCTAGGCCTGAGGATCATGCCACATACACTCCTGGTATGTCCTCCGCTGCACGGATCCCTTGTGGTAAGGGCAAGAAGGTCGATTCTGAGGCTGTTTTCACTAAGGGAGAGAAGAAGTCCTTGTTCAAGACCATGAGCAACTTGTTCAAGATGTGTCGGTCCATTCGGCGTCGTTAGATTAAGGAAGTTAACAAGGACAAGCTCTTGTGGCGCGAGATGAAGGAAGAGAGGGCTGCGGCTGGTGAGGAGACTGTCTCAGGGTACGAGGACAAAGAAAATGAGGCCACTGCTCGTTCCTTTCCGATGACGGGATGACGCTTTGATGATGATGCATCGAGCGCTCCTCCTCTTGTCTAGTGGGTCTGTGTGTCGTTCTTTTCTCCTTTTTGTTGTCTTGATGACAAAGGGGAGAAGTGGTGGTCTTTAGTGTGTGTTGAGATCTCAAGTCTCGTGTTTCTTTGCTTTGTTGGTAGGTTTTAGTTGGCTTGAGATACTTTTATTTATTTGTTTTGGTGTGGTTGTGAACTACCCGTATTTGCTCATGAGGCACTAGCTTTTGAAGGAAATATGCCCTAGAGGCAATAATAAAGTTATTATTTATTTCCTTATTTCATGATAACTGTTTATTATTCATGCTAGAATTGTATTAACCGGAAACATAATACATGTGTGAATACATAGACAAACTTAATGTCACTAGTATGCCTCTACTTGACTAGCTCATTAATCAAAGATGGTTATGTTTCCTAACCATAGACATGAGTTGTCATTTGATTAACGGGATCACATTATTAGTAGAATGATGTGATTGACTTGACCCATTCCGTTAGCTTAGCACTTGATCGTTTAGTATGTTGCTATTGCTTTCTTCATGACTTATACATGTTCCTGTAACTATGAGATTATGAAACTTCCATTTACCGGAGGAACACTTTGTGTTCTACCAAACGTCACAACGTAAATGGGTGATTATAAAGGAGCTCTACAGGTGTCTCCGAAGGTACATGTTGGGTTGGCGTATTTCAAGATTAGGTTTTGTCAATCCGATTGTCGGGGAGGTATCTCTGGGCCCTCTCGGTAATGCACATCACTATAAGCCTTGCAAGCAATGTAGCTAATGAGTTAGTTACGGAATGATGCATTACGTAACGAGTAAAGAGACTTGCCGGTATCGAGATTGAACTAGGTATTGGATACCGACGATCGAATCTCGGGCAAATAACATACCGATGACAAAGGGAACAATGTATGTTATGCGGTTTGACCGATAAAGATCTTCGTAGAATATGTAGGAGCCAATATGAGCATCCAGGTTCCGCTATTGGTTATTGACCGGGAACAGTTCTAGGTCATGTCTACATAGTTCTCGAACCCGTAGGGTCCGCACGCTTAACGTTACGATGACAGTTTTATTATGAGTTTATGAGTTTTGATGTACCGAAGGAGTTCAGAGTCCCGGATGAGATCGGGGACATGACGAGGAGTCTCGAAATGGTCGTGTTGTAAAGATTGATATATTGGACGACTATATTCGGACATCGGAAAGGTTCCGAGTGATTCGGGTATTTTTCGGAGTACCAGGGAGTTACGGGAATACGGGAAGAGTATTGGGCCTTAATGGGCCTTAGTGGGAAGGAGCCGGGAGGTGGCGCGCCCTCCCAAGCCCAATCAATTGGACAATGGGTTTGGGGCGCGCCCCCTCTCCTTCCTTCTCCACTTCCTCCTTTCCCCTTCTCCTAATTGGATTAGGAAAGGAGTCCTACTCGGTGGGAGTAGGACTCCCCTTGGCGCGCCCTCCTCCTAGGGCCGGCCTCCTCCTCCTTTGCTCCTTTATATACGGGGGCAGGGGGCACCCCATGATACACAAGTTGATCTTCGTGATCGTTCCTTAGCCGTGTGCGGTGCCCCCCTCCACCATATTCCACCTTGGTCATATCGTTGCGGTGCTTAGGCGAAGCCCTGCGTCGGTAGAACATCATCATCGTCACCACGCCGTCGTGCTGACGAAACTCATCCCCGAAACCCTGCTGGATCGGAGTCCGGGGATCGTCATCGAGATGAACGTGTGATGAACTCGGAGGTGTCGTACGTTCGGTGCTTGGATCGGTCGGATCATGAAGACGTACGACTACATCAACCGCGTTATCATAATGCTTCCGCTTACGGTCTACGAGGGTACGTGGACAACACTCTCCCCTATCGTTGCTATGCATCACCATGATCTTGCGTGTGCGTAGGAAAATTTTTAAATTACTACGTTCCCCAACGGTGGCATCCGAGCCCAGGTTTTATGCGTAGATGTTATATGCACGAGTAGAACACAAGTGAGTTGTGGGCGATACAAGTCATACTGCTTACCAGCATGTCATACTTTGGTTCGGCGGTATTGTTGATGAACCGCCCGGACCGACATTACGCGTGCACGCTTATGCGAGACTGGTTTTACCGCCGTGCTTTGCACACGTGGCTAGCGGTGTCCGTTTCTCCAACTTTAGTTGAACCGAGTGTGCTACGCCGGTCCTTGCGAAGGTTAAAACAGCACTAACTTGACGAACTATCATTGTGGTTTTGATGTGTAGGTAAGAACGGTTCTTGCTCAGCCCGTAGCAGCCACGTAAAATTTGCAACAACAAAGTAGAGGACGTCTAACTTGTTTTTGCAGGGCATGTTGTGATGTGATATGGTCAAGACGTGATGAGATATAAGTTGTTGTATGAGATGATCATGTTTTGTTGAAGTTATCGGCAATCGCGTAAGCCCTATGGTTGTCTCTTTGTTGCATAAGATGCAAGTGCCAAATAATTGCTTTACTTTATCGCTATGCGATAGCAATAGTTGCAAGAGCAATAGTTGGCGAGACGACCATCTGACGACACATTGATATAGATCAAGATGATGAAGATCATGGTGTCGTGCCGGTGACGATAGAAATCATGACAGTACTTTGGAGATGGAGACTAGTTGAGGGCATATCATGTCACATATTTTGATTGCATATGATGTTTATCTGTTATACATCTTATTCTGTTTTGTTTAACGGTAGCATTTTAAGATGATCTCTCACTAATTATCAAGAAGTGTTCTCCCTGAGTATGCACCATTGCGAAAGTTCTTCGTGCTGAGACACCACGTGATGATCGGGTGTGATAGGCTCTACGTTCAAATACAACGGGTGCAAAACAGTTGCACACGCGGAATACTCAGGTTAAACTTGACGAGCCTAGCATATAACAGATATGGCCTCATAACACGGAGACCGAAAGGTCAAACGTGAATCATATAGTAGATATGATCAACATAGTGATGTTCACCATTGAAACTACTCCATCTCACGTGATGATCGGACATGGTTTAGTTGATTTGGATCACGTGATCACTTAGATGACTGGAGAGATGTCTGTCTAAGTGGGAGTTCTTAAGTAATATGATTAACTAAACTTAAATTTATCATGAACTTAGTCCTGGTAGTATTTTGCAAATTATGTCGTAGACCAATAGCTCGCGTTGTTGCTTTCATATGTTTATTTTGATATGTTCCTAGAGAAAATTGTGTTGAAAGATGTTAGTAGCAATGATGCGGATTGGATCCGTGATCTGAGGTTTATCCTCATTGCTACACAGAAGAATTATGTCCTTGATGCACCGCTAGGTGACAGACCTATTGCAGGAGCAAATGCAGACGTTATGAACGTTTGGCTAGCTTAATATGATGACTACTTGATATTTTAGTGCACCATGCTTAACGGCTTAGAATCGGGACTTCAAAGATGTTTTGAACGTCATGGACCATATGAGATGTTCCAGGAGTTGAAGTTAATATTTCCAGCAAATACCCGAGTTGAGAGAAATGAAGTCTCCAACAAGTTCTATAGCTAAAAGATGGAGGAGAATCGCTCAACTAGTGAGCATGTGCTCTGATTGTCTGGGTACTTCAATCACTTGAATCAAGTGGGAGTTAATCTTCCAGATAAGATAGTGATTGACAAAATTCTCTAGTCACCATCACTAAGTTACTAGAACCTCGTGATGAACTATAGTATGCAAGGGATGACGAAAACGATTCCCAAGCTCTTCGTGATGTTGAAATCGACGAAGGTAGAAATCAAGAAAGAGCATCAAGTGTTGATGATTGACAAGAACACTAGTTTCAAGAAAAGGACAAAGGAAAAGAAAGGGAAACTTCAAGTAGAATGGCAAACAAGTTGTCACTCCCGTGAAGAAGACCAAAGCTGGACCAAAGCGTGAAACTGAGTGCTCACACTGCAAAGGAAATAGCCATTGGAAGCGGAAATGCCCTGAATATTTGGTGGATAAGAAGGATGGCAAAGTGAACAAGGGTATATTTGATATACACGTTATTGATGTGTGCCTTACTAGTGTTTATAGTAGCCCCTGAGTATTTGATACTTGTTCGGTTGCTAAGATTAGTAACTCGAAACAGGAGTTACAGAATAAACAGAGACTAGTTGAGGGTGAAGTGACGATGTATGTTGGAAGTGGTTCCAAGATTGATATGATCATCATCACACACACTCTCTATACTTTCGGGATTAGTGTTAAACCTAAATAAATGTTATTTGGCATTTGCGTTGAGCATGAATATGATTCGGTCATGTTTATTGCAATACGGTTATTCATTTAAAGTCAGAGAATAATTGTTGTTTTGTTTAAATGAATAAAACCTTCAATGGTCATACACTCAATGAAAATAGTTTGTTGGATCTCGATAGTAGTGATCCACATATTCATAATGTTGAAGCCAAAAGATGCAGAGTTGATAATGTTAGTGCAACTTATTTGTGGCACTGCCGTTTAGGTCATATCGGTGTAAAGCGCATGAAGAAACTCCATATAGATGGATTTTCGGAATCACTTGGTTATGAATCATTTGATGCTTGCGAACCGTGCCTTTTGGGCAAGATGACTAAAACTCCGTTCTCCAGAACAATGGAACGAGCTACTTGTTGGAAATAATACATACTGATGTGTGCAGACCAATGAGTATTAAGGCTCGTGGTGGGTATCGTTATTTTCTGACCTTCACGGATGATTTGAGTAGATATGGGTATATATACTTGATGAAACATAAGTCTGAAATAGTTGAAAGGTTCAAAGAATTTCAGAGTGAAGTGGAAAATCATCGTAACAAGAAAAATAAAGTTTCTGCGATCTGATTGTGGAGACGAATATTTGAGTTACGAGTTTGGTCTTCAATTAAAACAATGTAGAATAGTTTCACAGCTCACGCCACCTGGAACACCACAACGTTATGGTGTGTCCGAATGTCGTAACCGCACTTTATTGGATATGGTGCGATCTATGATGTCTCTTATTGATTTACCATTATCGTTTTGGGGTTATGCATTAGAGACAGTTGCATTCACGTTAAAAGGGCACCATCCAAATCCGTTGAGACGACACCATATGAACTGTGGTTTAGCAAGAAACCCAAGTTGTCATTTCTTAAAGTTTGGGGCTACGATGCTTATGTGAAAAGTTTCATCTGATAAGCTCAAACCCAAATCGAGAAGTGCGTCTTCATAGAATACCCATAGGAAACTGTTGGGTACACCTTCTATCACAGATCCAAGGCAAGATATTCGTTGTTAAAATGGATCCTTTCTAGAGAAGGAGTTTCTCTCGAAAGAAGTGAGTGGGAGGAAAGTAGAACTTGATGAGGTAATGTACCTTCTCCCGAATTGGAAAATAGTTCATCACTGAAATCAGTTCCGATGATTCCTACACCAATTAGTGAGGAAGCTAATGATGATGATCATGAAACTTCAGATCAAGTTACTCTGTAACCTCGTGAGGTCTTCCAGAGTACAGATCCGCACTGTGAGTGGTACGGTAATCATGTTCTGAAAGTCATGTTACTAGAACATGATAAACCTACGAACTATGAGGAAGCGATGATGAGCCCAGATTCCGCAAAATGGCTGGAGGCCATGAAATCTAAGATAGGATCCATGTATGAGAACAAAGTGTAGACTTTGGTGGACTTGCCCGATGATCGGCAAGCCATAGAAAATAAATGGATCTTCAAGAGGAAGACGGATGTTGATAGTAGTGTTACTATCTACAAAGCTCGACTTGTCGCAAAAAGGTTTTTCGACAAGTTCAAGGTGTTGAATACGATGAGATTTTCTCACTCATATCGATGGTTAAGTCTGTTGGAATCATGTTAGCAATTGCCACATTTTAGGAAATCTGGCAAATGGATGTCAAAACTGCATTCCTTAATGGTTTTCTTAAAGAAGAGTTGTATATGATGCAACCAGAAGGTTTTGTCAATCCTAAAGGTGCTAACAAAATGTGCAAGCTCCAGTGATCCATCTATGGACTGGTGCAAGCATCTCGCTGTTGGAATATACGCTTTGATAAGTTGATCAAATCATATAGTTTTATACAGACTTGCGGTGAAGCCTATATTTACAAGAAAGTGAGTGGGAGCACTACAATATTTCTGATAAGTATATGTGAATGACATATTGTTGATTGGAAATAATGTAGAATTATTCTGCAAAGCATAAAGGAGTGTTTTGAAGGAGTTTTTCAAAGAAAGACCTCGGTGAAGCTGCTTACATATTGAGCATCAAAATCTATTGAGATAGATCAAGACGCTTGATAAGTTTTTCAATAAGTACATACCTTGTCAAGATTTTGAAATAGTTCAAAATGGAACAGTCAAAGAAAGAGTTCTTGACTGTGTTGCAAAGGTGTGTGTCGTGGTTCTAAGTCTGACAGTAGAGTAGGGGGTAGGTATGGAGAGGCAAGGTCCTAGCTATGGAGAGGTTGTAAACACAAGCGATGTACGAGTTCAGGCCCTTCTCGGAGGAAGTAAAAGCCCTACGTCTTGGAGCCCTGAGGCGGTCGAGTGGATTATGTATATGGGTGTTACAAGAGGGCGAACCCCTCTGCCTGTGGAGGGGGGTGGCTTATATAGAGGGCGCCAGGACCCCAGCCAGCCCACATAGTGGAGGGGTTAAAGTACATTAAGCACAAGGCATCGTAACGCCTCATAAAGTGCCTTAACTATCATTAAGTCTATTAAATTACAGGCCGTATGCTATGGAGTGTCTTTGACCTTCCGGTGGTCGAGTGTATCTTCATGGTCGAGTGAGTCTCCATGGTCGAGTCCTTCTAGTCGGTCGAGTGGGTTCCTCGCTGGTCGATCGAAGGTGATCTCTTCTAAGGGTGTCCTTGGTAGGACGCTTAGGTCAGGCCTATGACCCTACCCTAGGTACATGAATCCATCATTAGCCCCGAATGGGTCGAGGCTTGAATGAGGAAGGAGTTGATGCTGTTTCGATTGAACTTTGGCATCTTTGGTTATGCGCCGTTTTGACCAAGATCTTCTTTGTTGATAACGAGCAACTTTTCTTCAGTCGACTCGATCCATTCTTGTTCTTTCGTCGAGTGATCTTTTATACTTTGCCGGTTCCCGAGCGACGGGTCGCAGGAAATCTCGCACTTGACAGACCGATCTACTGTTCGCGGATTCCGCGGGATACGAAATTTGGGGAAGCGCGCGAAGCGGAACGGACCGTGGTGCTCGGACGGGACAGGACATGGATGCCTTGATCTCCGCGCCGCTTTTTCCGCCACGTATCGTGTCAATGCAACTGTTTCGGGATATGATTGGATTGCCCGGGTCCACCTGTCATCCACTCGGAAGGGATGTTATAAATGCGACTTGTGAGGGTTTCTGCACAGTACTCCATTCTTTCTCCTCTGCTCTCCTCGTCTCCGCCCAACGCAACCGCTGTCGCCTCCGCAACGCTCTCCCTTGCGCATTTCGCCGGCGGCCATGGGCAAGGAGAAGACGGCGGTGCTGGAGCGCGCAAAGAAGGCGTCGGCGGCGGAGAAGGCGTCGGCGGCGGAGAAGGCGAAGGGGAGATCCACCAGCCGCAGCGGGTCTTCGTCGAGATCCCGCCTGCCGAAGGGCTGGGTCCAGGGAGATTGGATCCAGTCGACCATCAGGGAGAAGGATCTCTCGACATGGCCGACGACAGCTGATCCCCACGGCGCCGCAAGGCTTCCCGGTAAGGAGGGCAACCTCACGGAGGAGGGCGAGTGTGTGCTCCTGGCCACTCATGTCGATCGAGGATTTTCCCTGCCACCGAGCGTTTTCTTTCGTGGTTTTTTGAACTTCTTTGGAGCCCAGCTCCACCACTTTACTCCAAACTCCATCGCGTATCTTGCTGCGTTTGTATCTATGTGCGAGAATTTCTGGGCTGTCGATCGCGACTGGGCTTGTTCAGCACATCTTCACATGTCGTTCTCGATCGTGAAGAAGGCGAGTCCAGCGATGAGAAAACCCAAGTGGTCCAGACAAAAGGGGCCTAGGAATCCAAGTGAGGAATAAGAGCACCTTCCCAGCTATGTCTTTTCCCCGAGTCGGTCAGGGTGGCACTCGACCTGGTTCTATCGCTGTAATGAGCCGACGCCGGACAATGAGTGGACTTCTCCATTCACCATGAGTCGAGTGAACAAACCCTCCTCCTCAAGGTGGTTCCGGAGGAGAGAGCTGATGTGAAGATGTTGATGGATCGCGTGGTGCAGTTGGTTCGGGACGGCGTGGATCGGCATGGACCTTCCGGAGGTTTTCCTTCAAGGCTCCGGCCTCTTTGATTCGAGCCACCGCATGTGGTTGTATCATGGAACCAAGACGAGACTCGAGTCCACCCGAAGCAATCGACGACGCCATAGTGGAAAGGTGGATGGCGCGATCATCGGGAACAAGGATAATCCTCGTGGATCCGTGGAGGATTTCTCCACTCGACCATCACAGCTGCTCCGGATAAGGTACATTTGCTCTGCTTTCCATTGTATGTCTGTTGAATTTGTTTCTGTATGTTCTGCAATTTGGTCGATTGAACTCTGTCTTGACGTCTTCCAGGCCCTTACCGAGCTGTACTCAATGCCCAACGGAGCTCAGTTCACCGAGGAGGAGAAGCCAGCGGGGGTGAGAGCCAGGATGAGTGGGATTCAGACGCTGCTGAAGATGACGATGACGATGACGATGATGATGAGGACGAAGTAGAGGAGGAGGAGGAGGAGGAGGTTGCACCACCGCGCTCGGAAAGGCGGTCGAAACTCGTTCATGACCTCGCGATCGAACGCGTAAGGGGTTGCGACTACCTCGCGATCGACCAAACGCCCTCGGACCGCTTCTCCCGTGCCGATCGAGAAGGCGCCAAGCGATCGAAGGTAGTCCGTCGAGACCAACCAAGCCCTCGCCGAAAATGAAGGTGTCCATCCCCACCATATCGTGGTAAACATATTACTTAAGTCTTCCTGTTTTGTACAAGCTTTATCTCTGGTTGATACTTGAATTAATTGGTCGATTCTTCGAACTTCAGGTCTGCAACTTCAAACCTCGTGCAAGGCCGAGGACCATGAGATGGAGGACGCGCAACCTCAAATCTGGTACTATACCCTTAATTCCGCCCTTAGTCGATCGACTCATGGTTTCTAACTTTGATTCTTCTCTCAAGCTCCGCCCAATGACATTATCACCCTTCCGATGATGATGATGAGGACGAAGAACCACCGAGGCATAGGAGGAGCAGGAAGGCGCCACCGCAAAGCAGCCCAAGATGTGACGCGCCGAGAGCTGTTGCCACGAGGGGAGAACACCACTCGACCCACCGTGTCCTTCCAGGTGCCGCTGACGAGTGCTCATCCCACTTCGCCGAAAGTGCTGGGCAACCTTCGCTCTTCACCACGCACCACGCCCCGGAGGACCAAGCTAAGCGCCGCTAAGGAGGCGATACGCCAAGCAGGATCATGATGGAGCGGTGAAGATCATTCGATGCAAGCCAAGCAGCTTATGACGCCAGCTCCGCTCTTCAAAGCAATGTTGGTCATCGACCACCGCTGCTCGTTAGGATATGCTATCGTAACTTTTTCCTTCTCGAAATCCATAGCAATCACCCACTGGGTGTGTCAATGAAAACTCCGTGTTAGCGGGGGCACGCTGAGTGCACCCACTGGGTGTAGTCCCCAAGGCTAAGGTCGACTGTTGGCAGTCGGCCTTAGGCTTTATAAGTAAAGATTGATCATCATTCGACTAGGGCGAATGGGTTTCTGAAACCAGTGGGGGCACGCTGAGTGCACCCACTGGGTGTAGTCCCCGAGACTGTGGTCGACTGCTGGCAGTTGATTATAGTCTGAAGAAGTTTTTTTTGGTCGACTGGTCGACTCTGTCTTGAATAGGACTAGTGGGGGCACGCTGAGTGCACCCACTGGGTGTAGTCCCCGAGACTACGGTCGAATGCTTGCATTCGACTGTGGTCTTAGAAACGTATGATTTTTCCCTATTCACTCGGAAGTGAATCATCTTTGACATTTTGTCGATTGGTTCTTCATAGAAATCCTGTGATCTTGCGGCGCGCTATATTTGAATCGAGCGAGAAGCACATTCAGCTCGAGCTGGATTTGAAGCTAGTGCAGGAGAATCTGACGAAGGCGAAGGAGGAGACCAAAGGTATGTTCGGTGAGACCTCGACGACTCCTTTTTCCTCCCATTTGTTTCAAGATCTGACTTTCTGTAATTTGCGGGCAAGGTGAAGGAGGCCCGTAAGAAGAAGGATCTTGAGCTATCTCGAGAAGACCAAGCTTGTCGACGAGAAGTTAGCTTCAATCACCAAGCTTGAACAGACAATACCAATCTGAAAGCTGCTCCGCAATTGCCACCAAGGATGTCGACCGATCGAAAGTCGACAAGACCACTCGACCGAGAAGATCAACCATTGATCGGGAAGAAGAATGACCCGAAGGCTTCCCGGTGGTCTTGCTAAGAAATTGTTCCTTATGCTCAAAGGTAATCTTTTACACTCGACCAACATTTCCAACTGTGATGCTCACATTCGACCATTATCTTGACTCGGAGTTTTGTCTTTGCAGAATTCTGTCGAAACTTTGAAGAAGAAACCAGCCAGTTGGAGCCGAACCTTGACCCTGTCAATTCTCCGGTGAATGATGAAGTTGCCATGAATGTCTTCCGACTGGAGTCCCGTGTTGCAGCTATCGTGGACTACCTCGCAAGGCTGAAGGTTGCTACGTCCCGCATCGACTCGACGCTCTGGCCCAAGGCGACACTCCAAAATGACCTCGAGTCGCTGATGGCTCGACTGAACGCCGTCCCTGACCGAGTGCAGGAGTGGAAGAAATCCTCGGCTCGGTGTGGCGCGGATGTCGCCTTGTGCCTGGCCCGAGTCCACTGCAAGGATGCACGAGAAGAGAAGCTGGCGCCTCTCTGAGTGGCCAACACCAAGAAACACGACTTCAGGTCCTTCATGGAAACTTTCATCACTACTGCTACCCGGATCGCAGACGGGATCGACCTCGATGAGTTCGTTGCTCCTTCCAGCCCTCCACAGGAGGGGTAAAAAACTTCCTTTAAGTCCGACACTTTAAATTTGCCTCGGTATGCCGAGTGGAATTGTAACCGATAAACCTTAACAGGCTTAGTGCCTGAGCACTCTCGGTTCCTTTAGGTATCGACCTAAACTTGGATTTGATGTTTAGATATGATTGCTTTTGGCTCGAATTGCCCTTTGCAGTGTTCACAACAAGATGCTCACTGCAATGACTTATTCCTTAGGCGAGCACTGGCTGCAGCTAAGCCTCCGAGTGAGAGGTTTGCTCTTCACTCGGTAGGATTTTTTGTACCTTAGGCGAGCACTGGCTGCAGCTAAGCCTCCGAGTGAGAAGTTTGCTCTTCACTGTAGGATTTTTTATACCTTAGGCGCAGCACTGGCTGCAGCTAAGCCCCGAGTGAGAGGTTTGCTCTTCACTCGGTAGGATTTTTTATACCTTAGGCGAGCACTGGCTGCAGCTAAGCCCCCGAGTGAGAGGTTTGCTCTTCACTCGGTAGGATTTTTATACCTTAGGCGCAGCACTGGCTGCAGCTAAGCCCCGAGTGAGAGGTTTGCTCTTCACTCGGTGAGGATTTTTATACCTTAGGCGAGCACTGGCTGCAGCTAAGCCCCGAGTGAGAGGTTTGCTCTTCACTGTAGGATTTTTATACCTTAGGCGCAGCACTGGCTGCAGCTAAGCCCCGAGTGAGAGGTTTGCTCTTCACTCGGTAGGATTTTTTATACCTTAGGCGCAGCACTGGCTGCAGCTAAGCCCCGAGTGAGAGGTTTTCTTCACTCGGTAGGATTTTCACGTTGTATTTGTGGCGAAGCTCGGAGGAGAGGGTCGCAGTTGACCTGCACCTCGTCTTCCTTGCGAGCGCACATTATACTTATGGTGTAGCTCGGAGGAGAGGGTCGCAGTCGACCTGCGCCTCGTCCTCTTTGCGAGCGTACGTTGTACTTAGGCGAGTACTTGGACTACAGCTAAGCCCCCGAGTGGAAGTCTGGCTTACCACTCGGTAGGATTTTTAGTTACTTAGGCGAGCACTGGGCTGCAGCTAAGCCCCGGAGTGGAAGTCTGGCTTACCACTCGGTAGGATTTTTAGTTACTTAGGCGAGCACTGGCTGCAGCTAAGCCCCGAGTGGAAGTCCGCTTACCACTCGGTAGGATTTTAGTTACTTAGGCGAGCACCGGCTGCAGCTAAGCCCCGAGTGGAAGTCCGCTTACCACTCGGTGAGGATTTTTACAAACTTAGGCTAAACGGATTCACGGCTAAGCCACCCATCGGGGAAAATTTTATCGACAAAAATAAAAAGTGACAAAAATTATGAAGGAACTATGACACTATTATTTCAAATCCATGAACTACGTGGTTATTTTATTACAACTCATCCGAGTGAAAAACTTTAAGTGTAAAAAGGGCGGAGCAGATCCGCATTCCAAGCTCGGGGCTCTTCGATATTGTGTTCGACGTTGTAGAGACGACATGCCCCGTTGTGGAGAACCTTGGTGACGATGAAGGGTCCTTCCCAAGAAGGAGCGAGTTTATGCTGTTTCTGCTGATCTACTCTGAGAACTAGATCTCCTTCCTGGAAAGCCCGACCTCTCACGTTTCTGGCGTAAAGGCGACGCAAGTCTTGCTGGTAGATGGTCGAGCGGATCAGAGCCATCTCCCTTTCCTCCTCTAGAAGGTCGACTACGTCCTGACGCGCTTGCTCAGCTTCTGCTTCGTTGTAAAGTTCAATTCGGGAGCGCCAGAAGAAGATCACTCGGCAGGACTGCTTCAGCTCCATAGACCAAGAAGAATGGAGTTCTTCCGGTCGACCGATTAGGTGTGGTCCGCAATCCCCAAAGCACTGAAGGGAGTTCGTCGACCCATGCTCCAGCCGCATGCTTGAGATCTCGTGATCACCGGGCTTCAAACCCTTGAGGATTAAGCCGTTGGTCCGCTCGCCTGTCCATTTGATTGTGGATGGGCGATCAAGCGTAGTCGACTCGCGTGCCTTGAGCGCTGCGTAAATCCTTGAATTCTTCCAAGTCAAAATTCACCCATTATCCGTGATGATCTTTGCGGGACCCCACATCTCAACGTCGGCTCCTCGATGAAGAAAACAGCAGATACGGCGCCAAGACTCTTGATTGGTTTAGCTTCAATCCACTTGGTGAACTTGTCGATCGCTACCAAAGACATGCGTGAAACCGCTCCGACCTGTTCGCAAGGGACCGACCATGTCCAACCCCCATACCGCGAAGGCCGACGAGTGGAATGGTCTTCGTGAGTCGACGCAGCTTGTGTGACATATTGAATAGAACTTACATCCTTCGTGACTTGTCCACTATTTCTTTCGCCATCTCATTCGCCCTTGGCGGTAAAATCCGGCTCGGTATGCTTTGGCTACAATGGTCCGAGAGGACGATGGTGACCACAGTCCCCGAGTGGATGTCATTGAGTATGACTCGACCTTCTTCCGGCGTTATGCATTTTGACCAACTCGACCGGCTTTCTATACTGACTGTCCTTTGATAACGGTAAAGGCTTTGGATCGACGGACGATCCGTCGAGCCTCTTCCTCATCTTCCGGGAGCTCTTTTCTCGTGATATATGCGATGTAGGAATTGTCCATCGGGAGTGACCACTAAAACTTCCATGACCAAGTCGACCCTTCTTTGGGACCTCAACTTCATCGGATCTGTGGTACTCTTGGGCTGTGGAGCTTCCTCTGTGAAGGGATCTTCTTTAACTGACGGAGTGTGTATATGCTCCAAAAACACACCACTCGGGATGGCTTCTCTTTTGGAACCTATCTTCGCCAGATCATCTGCTGCTTGATTTTTCAGTCGGGGGATGTGATGGAGCTCCAACCCTCGAACTTTTTTCCAGCTTCCTTATGCATTGCAAGATCCGGTCATGGTTGGGCTTTCACGCCCCACTCCTTCATCACCGGTTTACCACTAAATCTGAGTCGCCATAGACCATCAAAGCGACGGACGCCGAGTGAGATGGCCATGCGCAATCCATATAAAAGGGCCTCAGACTCTGCCTCATTGTTGGAGGAATCAAAGTGAATCTGGAGCACATACCTAAGCTTATCTCCTCTGGGGAAACAGAACAACCCGAGCACGGAACCATTCAGCATTTTAGAGCCGTCAAAGAACATGGTCCAATGCTCCGAGTGAACTTCATCGGCTGTTGTTGTTCAATCCACTCGGCAAGGAAATCCGCTATAGCACAGGACTTAATGGCTTTTTTTGCCTCAAATTTGATATCAAGGGAAGAAGTTCAATCGCCCATTTCGCCACTCGACCGGTTGCATCTCACAGTGCGTAATCTCGATAGAGGGCGTCACGACAACCGTGATAGAATGATCGAGAAATAATGAGCAACCTTCTTCGTGGTCATGTATATTCCATACACAAGCTTCGATAATGCGGATATCGCTGCTTGGATGGAGTCAAGACTTCGCACAAATAATACACCGGCGCTGAACTTTGAAGGATTTTCCTTCCTCTTCCCGCCGACCGTAGTTAATCGTGATCGACGACTTGTCCTGTGGCTGCGATATAGAGCAACAGAGGCTCTTTGCTGATTGGAGCAGCAAGCACCGGCTGGGTGGAAAGCGAGCTTTTAGCTCGGCAAACGCTGCATCACTTCGAGTCCACTCGAACTTGTCGGCCTTCTTCATCGGTCGGTAAAGAGGCAATGCCTTTTCACCGAGTCGTGAGATGAATCGACTTAATGCGCCAAGCATCCAAGAAGCTTCGGACGTCGTGCACTCGCATTGGGTGTTTCACTCGGAGAATAGTGCCGATCTTCTGCGGATTAGCATCGATCCTCGCTCGAAACGAAAACCGAGTAATTTTCCACCAGAACTCCGAATGTGCACTTTGACGGATTGAGCTTGATATCGCATCTTCCGAGGTTGGCAAATGTTTCGCGAGGTCAGCAAGCAGGTCGAACCTTTTCGCGACTTAACGACGATATGATCCATATACGCTTCCACATTCTCGACCGATTTGAGGAGAAGACACTTCAATCATTCGCATAAATGTGGCTCCGCATTCTTGAGGCCGAATGGCATGGTGATATAGCGAAGCACCAATGGAGTGATGAAAGCTGTTTTTATTTCGTCGGGTCCATATAGACGGATCTGATGATACCCGGAATATGCGTCTAGAAAAGACAATCTCTCACATCCCGCGGTCGAGTCAACAATTTGATCTATGCTAGGGAGAGGAAAATGATCTTTCGGGCAGGCCCGATTGATGTGCTTGAGATCAATGCACATGCGGAGTGAGTTGTCCTTCTTGGGAACCATGACGACATTAGCGAGCCACTCGGAGTGGTATATCTCTCGGATAAATCCTGCCGCCAACAGTCGAGCCACTTCCTCACCAATAGCTTTTCTCTTCTGAACGGCGGACCGCCAAGATGCTCTTTGACTGGTTTTGCTGATTTGTCGACTCGAGGCGATGCTCACCATCCCCCTCGAACACTCGCATGTCACCGCTTCCATGCAAAATGTCCCGATTCTCACGGAGGAACCGGATGAGCGCTTCTTCCTATTTCGAGGTGAGTGTCGTGGAGATGTGGGTCGGGCTGCATTGGGGTCACCGGTGGATGTGAATCGCCGCCGCACAAGACGATCAAATGCGATTCTGTGGCGGGTTTCTTGGATCGCAACAAATCACTCGGATCTGCGTTTTGCTTGTACTCTTCGAACTCGACCGCTGTCACACCGAATCGCAATCTTCGAGCCCTTCCGAAAGCACTCTTCGCTTTTTCCGATCACCAAGTGATAAGGATCACTCCTTTGGGACCTGGCATTTTCAGTTTGAGGTACACGTAACATGGTCGAGCCATGAACCGTGCATAGGCGGGCCTCCCAAAATGGCGGATACGACTCTGAAAATCCACGACCTCAAAGGTCAACTTTTCCTTGCGAAAATGCTTGGAATCACCAAAAACCACTTCCAGAGCTATTTGGCCGAGTGAGTTGGCCTTCTTCCTGGTATGACTCGCGGAAACTCATGTTGTTGGCGCCAATCGACATCGGGATGCCCATTCCTTTTAATGTGCTCGCATATAACAAGTTCAGCCCACTACCACCATCCATCAGCACTTTCGTCGATCGAGTGCCTTCGACAATCGGATCGACCATCAAAGCTTGCCTCCCAAGGGTGGCAATGTGAGTGGTCATCGAACGGAGCTGGAGCAACCGATGGAGCTGTGGAGGTGCCGAGGTTGTAGTCCCGTGTGTCATCCATCGAATAGCAAATGATCGTGGTCTTGTGGGAACCGGAGCAGTTGTTGATAATCATCCCGACTAAGTCATCCTGCATCTCACGATAAGCTCTTCCTTCTCCTCTTTGCTTCCTCAATATCTGCCTCAAGCTTGTTGTGAGCATTTGTACTTCACCGGCTTCACATCCAGAGGATGGATCTTGTCTTCAACAATCCTCTCAAGGCTCTCCGAGGCTGCATAATGCTGGCCAGCGTTGTTCAATCCTTTGGGTAGCTTCAAGGAGCTGCTCTCCAACACTCTTGGCTTAGCTGCTGCTGCCGCTGCTTCCTTGTCGACTTTGGCTTTCTTGGCAGCCTCAATCTTTGCTTGACCTTCAACCGACGTTGGATCCTCCTCATCCATCACAACAACATTATCCTCATGCTCGGGCTGCGTTGGCAAGTGTGGTCTGTCCAACAAGTATGTGCCCGTAACAAACTTGGCATTGATAAGCATCCAATATGCGGGCAAATCCACATGACCTTTTTCGGTCATTGCAATCCTCTTGATGGTCTCAACTATCAAGTCCATCACCTTGAAAGGTGCTCTCTCATCAAGTATATGCAGCATGTTGATAGAATATCCTCCGATCATGCGATGATCTCGGACTTGGGCATCAAGGTATGCCTCGTAATAGTGTTTGTGGTAGGTAGACCTGCCTCGAGATAGTACATCGAGCCGAGCTTCCATATTCCCAAATCCTTATTTGGGACCTCTTTATACATGTTCTTCATGGATTCATGGTTCTTCTTGGGAATACCATAGACATCAATGCCATCCTCTCTTTGCCACCGAGCATTCAGCAGATTCGCCCATTCTTCAACAGTTGAAGAGAATCTTTGGCCTTCATCATCCATACAATCCTTCCATCAGATAGAAATGAGTGTGGCATAGAATTGCATAATCATCTCATCATTCCAATCATCGACCGACCTACAAAGTCTGCAACACCACATGCGGTGAAGCTTTCATGCACATGTGGAAAGAAGTCTCTGTGGTTTTCATCACAATGTATTTCCAATCAACATATCTTGTGTCCGCCACTATGGGCTTCTTGTCCATCAAAGACAGCCTCATAGAAGTCCTGCTGCTCTCTGGTGTGGAATCTTGGATCAACAACAGTTCTTCTCCTCACGGCATATGGATCAGCTTGTCTCCATAGCCTGAGACCTCTATCCTTCCTTTCTTTCATGTTTTCAGCTTGAGGATGAGCATCATTGTGTAGTGGCAGTTTCACGAAGTTTCAAAGAAGCGGTGCTTCATCATCCGACACAGTGGTGGCACATCATCTTTCTTCTTTTCGATTTGGAATGTTCTCGATTGTCTTCTTGGGCTTGGCAAGAGGCTTTCTTGGAGCTGCCTTGATCGGAGCAGATGGCTTGGGCTTTGAAGTGGCTCTCGCCTCGATGGCATCACCCATGAGCTTAGGCTTCGAGGAGGCTGGGTGCTTCCTCATCCTCATCTTCCTCTGCTGCATCATCATGCACTAACCTCTTCCTCTTGGAAGTTTTCTTCACCTTGCTTGTAGTTTCCTCTTCCAAACTCAGCTTCTTGGCAACAAGTGGACTGCTTCACTTTTTCGGTGCCTTTCTTGGTTTGTTGATTTCGTGGCTCTTTGGCAGCAACTTTTCTCTTGGGCTTTGAGGAGACCTCTTCCTCAACAATGAAATCGAATCCTCATCATCGAGTTTCTCTTCTTTTCGCCCCGGTGGCTGCAGGAGGCAAACCACTTGGTGTACTCCTCTCACCATCATCCGATGAGCTCTTTGGGTTCGGGACTAGTGCCTGCCTCGAATATCAGCAATAGGTGACTCGACCTGTTCTCGCTATCACTAGCATCCGACATGGCTGACAACCCGTGAATAGATAAGGTATAGGCAGAGTAGAAGAGTTATCACAAACCGCGAAGTTTTTGCAAACAAATGAGTTCAAATTCTAGTATTAGGTTTTCACGAGAAGACATTTCGGTCGACCGAAGTTTAAAATTCGTGAATCCAAGTGTTCAAACGAAGCATTCACACCACTTTCGGTTAGACCAAAGTGGGTTTCGATCCCGCCGAAAACACTAGGGTTTCACTAAATCCTTATTTCGTCACACCGATTTGCACAACTCGGTTGGACCGAAGGTGCAAAGGCAATGGCCAGAGGCCAAATCGCTCATACCGAGAATGTAAAATCGGTCTCACCGAGATGTGTTCGGCGGAAACCTAACCCTAAAACTTTTACTCGAATCTAATCCAAAAGATCTAATCTGGTGTTAAGGAAGATTTCAATCGTGGCAAGATTACAGGCAAACCAAACGCATTGAATCGGAGATGGGAGCACGAGTGGGATCAAACTCACCCTAACTTGGTGGAGTTCTCTCACGCGGCAACGGCGCGGAGAAGATGTCCGCTGACGGCGACGGAGACTGCGGCGAGGGCGACAAAGCGACGACGGAGACGATCCGGAGACCACGGCGACGACAAAGGGTGTGGGGGAAGCGTTTGAAGTAGAAATCAACGCTACGCCCTCGAGTATATATACCCCTTTGTCGTTGGGACCGAAGTTAAAACTCGGTGGCACTGAGATGGATAACTCGCAGCGATTATGCACTTCGTCACGCCGAAAATTACAACTCGGTTTCACCGAGGTGAAAACCTAGATCAATCCAAATGCTTTCGGTTTGACCGAGTTTGAGTGGGTTGGTCCGACCGAAATCATTTAGAAGGTTTTGGAAGTTATCCTCGACGGATCGGTGGCTCGAGTGCTCCTCACCGGAGGGTCCGAAAATGACTTGTTCAAAGTTTGTGATGTAAGCATGAATAGAATTTGAGACAAGAAAGCATAGATAGCTAGGGAGGTACTTAGGCATTCTTGTCCATCCATTTGGTCGAAAAATCAAATCAACCAAAACAACAAATGGATGTCCTTGAATGGATAAAATCATGCATCCAACATGCTCACACAATAAGATAGCAAATGAAATATGTGTCAAACATGCACAATCAAAACTCTAGCTACTATCACACAATTTGTCGATGACTAGGTCATCTTTATATGAGTATATTGACTTAGGAGTCAAATGAGAACATTTGATCATAGGTCATACTCATCGCTTAAGCACAAGTGGGGTTACCACTTTTACATAAAGCATTGATGTGTTCACATCATTTGAAGATGCTTTAGCTCAATTCTTTTGAGCAAAGCTCCCCTAGATGTGAGAACCCCTTTAAAGGGTCAAACTAACCTTGGGTTGTCGAGAAGACTTCATGTAGATGTTGAAGATGTGGATGCTCAATGTTGATGAAGATCATCAAGAGTTGGGAGAAATCCTTTGGATTGGGCACTTTCAATACCTACATGGGTTAGTCCCACAAGGAACAAACAAGGATATCCATGGACATAGATTGAAGTTCACAATAGATGATGTCCATGAAAGCAATGATTACCTTGTCCCTTGACTTACCAACAAGAGGGTTTGTGACTCCATGAACTAGTGCATAATGTGGAAGTTGATTGCACAAGTTATTGCCAAAATGAATGTGAGTGAAGTATGTTGGCGGAGTCACCCTCAAGAACTCTCTAGTTCTTCTTCTTGGGATCCACATCATCTTGATGGGAATCCTTGGGGTTGTAGTTGAGCTTGACGAAGTAGAACTTGACGCTTCCTTGGGAACCCACTTGACCATGGCTTTAGGTGCTTCAATAAATGCATCAATCTCCTCTTGAAGCTTGTCCTTGCCTTTTAGCTTGTGGTCTTGTGGTGGAAGGTCATCTTGAGCTTGTTCCACATTGGAAGAAGTAGGATTGTACTTCTCCTTTTGAGGAATAAACGTGGAGTGGGATATTGACCTTCTTCCCATTCAACACCCTCGGCGTTGAACTTTCGCTCAAAACCAATTCCTTGATTCTTCGGTGCCTTCCTTGCTTGCGGACAATTTCTCAAAGTTCTTGCTTCCGCAAGGCTCTTGTAGACACCTTTCTATAATCCCTTTCAATAAACTATTTTCTTGCTCAAGTGTAACTTGGCTTGAAACATTGTTAGTGGAATCAAGAGAACTACTAGAAGCAACAATATTGGATTTAGCATGGTTATTGTTACTACTAGATGAAGAATTTTTCTTATGCTTGTCATGCTTAGTTTTAATGGGAGGCAAGAAATTAGACAAGAGAAGTCGTTTGGCAAGATATGAAGAACTCTTCTTTCAAGATCGTCATTGATTGCTTTTAGAAACTCATGTTCTTGCTCTAGAGTGAGCTTCTCAAGCGTAGCTTCTCATGAGATCTTAGGAGCTCTCTATGATCTTCTTGAGTTGTTTCATGAGCTAACTTAAGAGTGTTTAGTTCTTTAGTTAGACGCTCAATCTCCTTCATAGCATTGTCATTCGACTCTTCTCGACTATAAAGACTACTAGCATGTTCATCATTACTAGGCTCACTAGATTTATCATGTAAAAGCTCATCTTCACCAAGCAAGTCATCCTCATCACTATCAAGGTCAATAAATTCAGGGTGTGATACCTTGGGGCCTTTAGCCATGAAGCATCTTCCAATTCCCTCATTTGGTGAATCAAATAAGTCATAGGAGTTGGAGTTGGAGGACACGAGAGCAAGACCGGCAACACCTTCATCTTGATTGTAGTCGGAGTTGGAGTGATAGCTTCTTTCGGATTGATTGTCGGAGTCGGAGCCGAGACCCATTCACCTACATGAGCTTGATGTTTTCTTCTTGTGTAGCTCCTTGATGACTTGTCTATCCTCTCCGAATCCTTGCTTCTCCGAGAGGGTCTTCGCTCATAACGATCATCTCTACTCCTTCTCTCTTCCGAGGTGACTCTTCTCTTGAGCTTCTTCTTCTTGGAGATTCTTTCTTCTCTTGTGGGGAGCCGAGCACTCATTTGAGTAGTGTCCGGTCTTCCACAATTGTAGCAGTTTCGATCACGACTAGAAGATCTCTTTTCATCATATGATCTAGACTTTGAGCTTCTCTCTTTGCTTCTACTCTTGTAGAATTTGTTCAAGTTCTTCACCATTAGGCTTATCTCTTCATTGGAAACTAGCTTGTCACTTGAGGTTGTGGGACCATCACTTGTAGCTTTGTAAGCACCACTTGACTTGTTGTGAAGCTCTTCCTTATCCTTAAGTGTCATCTCATGAGCAACAATTCTTCCAATGACTTGGTTGGCTTGAGATTCTTGTAGTTTGGCATCATTTGGATCAAAGTGCACACGGTGTCATACTTTCCATCCAAAGCTCTGAGAATCTTCTTGATGATGAATCGGTCGGTCATTTCTTCGCTTCCTAAGCCGGCAATCTCATTTGTGATGAGAGCAAGCCTAGAGTACATTTCAGCGACTCCTTCACCTTCCTTCATCTTGAACTTGTCAAGTTGACCTTGAAGAACATCTAGCTTTGATTCCTTCACGGACTCGGTACCTTCGTGCATTTCAACCAAAGTATCCCAAATTTCTTTTGCATTCTCAAGACGGCTGATTTTGTTGAACTCCTCGGGACACAAGGCATTGAAGAGAATGTCACAAGCTTGAGCATTGTTTTGCAACATCCGCAATTCATCCGCTAGAAGCCGCGATTCGAACTTTTCCTTCCTCAAGAATTCACCTTGCAAGCCAACACAAATAATGCCCCATGCGGCTGGGTTATGGCCAAGAATATGCATTTTCATTTTATGCTTCCAACTAGCAAAGTTTGAACCATCAAAGTAAGGACCTCTACAAAAATTACCCTCACTAGACGCCATACTCTCCTAGGTTGTGAAACCAAGATTATGGAGTCCAATGCAATGGAAACCAATACAATGGAGACCAAAGCTCTGATACCACTTGTAGGATCGAAAGTATGTCTAGAGGGGGGGTGATTAGACTACTTGACAATATAAAAATTCAGCCTTTTGATAAAGACAAGTTTTTGGCAGATTCACGATTATGATCAAGTCAAGCATCACCCTACACATGCAATTCTAGAGTATAGGCAGCGGAAAGTAAATTGCACATTTAGTAAAGAGAGGTGGAGAAGATCAAACGCAATTTGGAGACACGGAGATTTTTCTCGTGGTTCCGATAGGTGGTGCTATCGCCAATCCACGCTGATGGAGACTTCAACCCATGGAGGGTAACGCTGCGAGAGTCCACGGAGGGCTCCACCCACGAAGGGTCCACGAAGAAGCAACCTTGTCTATGCCATCATGGCTCACGCCCACGGAGGGCTAGCCTTACTCGGGTAGATCTTCACAAGTAGGCGATCTCCTTGCCCTTACAAACTTCTTGGTTCAACTCCACATCTCGACGGAGGCTCCCAAGCGACACCTAACCAATCTAGGAGGCACCACCTCCAAAAGGTAATAGATGGTGTTGATGATGATGAACTCCTTGCTCTTGTGCTTCAAATGATAATCTCCCCAACACTCAACTCTCCTCACTGATTTGGCTGTGGTGGAAGAAAGGATTGAGTGGAAAGCAACTTGGGAAGGCTAGAGATCAAGTTTCATATGGTTGGAGTGGAGCAACTTGATCTCAACACAAGGGTAGGTAGTTTTCTTCTCAGAAATGTAAGGTAGGAGTGGTAGTTCTTTCTGATGGCTCTCTTGAAGAGGGGGTGGAGGGGTATTTATAGCCTCCACACAAAATCCAACCGTATACACACATTTGACCAATCTCGGTGGGACGAAGTTGACAATTCGGTGAGACCGAAAGTTCAAATCATGTGAACGTTGGGATTTTCGTGGGACCGAAAATACAATCTCTGTTAGTCCGATTCGTCCAAAGACAAGAGCTTGCCAATCTCGGTGGGACCGACTTCATCATCTCGGTGACACCGATTTGATGATGTATTCTGAAGCTTGGCAACTCAAGTTTCGTGAGACCGAGTTCGTAATCGAAAATCCGAAATTTCTAGGGTTTGGCTTTGTGGTGAGGTGGTTCATCTCGGTGTGACTGGTTTGGAAAATCGGTGGGACCGAGATTACTTATGAGTGTATATGGTAGTGAGAGTTGCCGATAGTTTAGGAGATGTATCACTAAGCACTTTGAGCAACCAGATCATCAACATAACCTCATCCCCTTTAATAGTATTGGCTTTCCTATGGACTCAATGTGATCTTGGATCACTAAACCAAAATGGAGTCTTGAGCTTTTGCCAATGCTTGCCTTAGCATTTTGAGGGGTCCACTTCTTCAGTCCTTGCCATACCCATATCACTGAACTTTCGAAATAATTCTCAAGTAACTATTAGTTCAATGATATATATGTTGTTATTAATTACCAAAACCACCCGGGATTAGTTGCACTTTCACCTTCTTTATCCTTTACTTTCTTAGGATTCCGTGATCCTTTCGGCTTCCCTTGAACTTCCCTCGAGTCACGGCGAGCCTCTCCAGAGCTGCCTGGCTCGGCTTTCCGCTTCGCTTCGATCGAATTTCCCTTCTCCGACCGACTTGGCTTGTACTTGCCGCCGAGTCGGTCTTCTTCCTCGCCGTTGGCGCATTTGGTAGCAATCTCCATCATTCGACTCAAGGTCATGTCGCTGGTTCGACCAAACTTCGAGACTCAATTCTCTGTTCTTGACGCCATCTTTGAAGGTGCAACTCGCTCGATGATCGATACATTTTCCACAAGATGGT
Source organism: Aegilops speltoides (assembly GCA_021437245.1). NCBI lineage: Eukaryota > Viridiplantae > Streptophyta > Magnoliopsida > Poales > Poaceae > Aegilops > Aegilops speltoides. Next base: position 45,325 of record JAHHZJ010000401.1, read on the forward strand.
GCGAGTAATCCACCTCTGAATGTACTCTCGGAGAGTTTCATTGGTCTTCGCACACAGACTTGCAGCTCACAAACCAGCTGGTCGCTTGCAAGTTCCTTCAAAAGTCTCGACGAACACTCGGGACAAATCTTCCCAAGTGTATATTTGCTAGGAGGTAATCGATTCAGCCATGCCCGCAGAACCTTCCAACATGAGGGCAAATGCTTCATGGCCACCTCGTCATTCCCACCACCAATCTGAACAGCCACTCGGTAATCTTCAAGCCAAGTTTCGTGCTTGGACTCCCAAATGAATTTGTTGACTTCGTTGCCAACCTGAAATTGGGGGGTCACTACGGCTCGATAGCCTCGCTAAAACACTCCGGACCAGAAACATGCACTCGATCGCTTAGGGTGCATCCTCTCGGTCCGCTCGATGGGCTCTGTTCGATCGACCAAGCCTTGCACGATAATGGATCGCGTCAAAGCCTGGTTCCACAGGGGTCGATTGGAACTCTTTGCCCCGTCTTGAATCGACGTCATCATCCCGCCGAGGAGCGTAAGACCCTTCCTCGAGGGGAAACAGCACTCGACGCCTGTCATCCCGGTGTTGGTCTCCATATCGATTCGCCGGTTGTCGCGCCCTTCCCGCCTTGTGAGGCGATCTGGGGATCGTGGAGCCGATCAATAAAGATTTGCAGCGACGGATCGTTGTGAATTCATTCTTGCGCGATCGCGACACGGCTGAGTTCGGTCTCCGCCGCTCGGAGTAAATCTTCGATCGCATCAAGCCCTCCCGGCTTCCAACCGAGAAGGCTGGATGGACTCGCTATACGGGTTGCAGTTGCTAAATTCTGAATTGGCGTGCGGTATACCCGAGTCGGCGGGAAGAGTCGACGCCGATCGCTTCAGAACTCGTTGTGCTGGGCCGTCGAGTGCTCATGAAGGTTCTCAAGCAGCGCGTTCAGCGACATTGGCCAAGCGTGCCTCCTCCAAGGCGCGAGCCTCGGGGTTTCTCCCGCGATGGGAGTATCGTGGCATCCATGTTCTGTGGCGAAGCTCTTCTCTCTGCAGAGAGTCGAGTGTCTCGGGCTGGTACTCTTCGTGGTCTTGTGCGGGTCATTTCCACAGCCCGCTCCGCCCCTATGGGCGGCCGAGGATCGCGGGGCCGTCGACCATGAGGATCTCCGCCGCTGGATCACTGCTATCGCATTCGGATGCAGTCTCTACGGAGCCAGTCGACATATCGAACAAGCCGTAGAGGGACTCGTCGGGCTCAATTGCCGCGACCTGGGCGGTGGCTGTCTGGCGAGCCACCGCATGCTTCACCCACCGCTGAAGTCTCGACCGACCAGAGTGCTTGCGCTGGTGGGAGACCGGACGGGTGGCCGATAAAGGAGTCGACCGATATGGGGTCGATGGTTGCCGCAGCAGAACGCCGCGGACACATGCGCAAAAATGAGTCGCACCGCGGACGGGGAGCGCATCGATGTCGAGTGGAGCCTCTTGGAGCCAAGCGGAGTCGTCGGCGACAAAGGTGAGAGCACCGAGACGGATCTCGCGCCCCTCGACCAAAACTCCAGCAGTCATCATGATGAAAGTACTCGGAAGTACCGCAACTTCTCCAAAAAATCACTAAAACACCTGCCCCACGGTGGGCGCCAACTGTCGTGCTTCTAAGTCTGACAGTAGAGTAGGGGGGTAGGTATGGAGAGGCAAGGTCCTAGCTATGGAGAGGTTGTAAACACAAGCGATGTCGAGTTCAGCCCTTCTCGGAGGAAGTAAAGCCCCACGTCTCGGAGCCCTGAGGCGGTCGAGTGGATTATGTATATGGGTGTTACAAGAGTGCGAACCCCTCTGCCTGTGGAGGGGGGTGGCTTATATAGAGTGCGCCAGGACCCCAGCCAGCCCACATAATGGAGGGGTTAAAGTACATTAAGCCTGGGGCGTTACTGGTAACATCCCTCATAAAGTGCCTTAACTATCATTAAGTCTATTCAATTACAGGCCGTTGCGTTGCGGAGTGTCTTCTGACATTCTGGTGGTCGAGTGTATCTTCATGGTCGAGTGAGTCTCCATGGTCGAGTTCTTCTAGTCAGTCGAGTGGGTTCCTCGTTGGTCGACTGGAAGGTGATCTCTTCTAAGGGTGTCCTTGGGTAGGACGTTTAGGTCAGGCCTATGACCCTACCCTAGGTACATGAATCCATCAGTGTGAAATTGAGTAAGACTCAAATCCCGACCACGGCAGAAAATAAAAAGAGAATGAAAGTCATTCCCTATGCCTTAGTCATAGGTTCTATAAAGTATGCTATGCTATGTACCAGACCTATTGTATACATTGCTCTCAATTTGACAAGGAGTACAATAGTGATCTAGGATTAGATCATCGACATTTGTCAAAATTATCCTTAGTGGAACAAGGAATATTTCTCAATTATGGAGGTGATAAAAGAGCCCGTCAGTAAAGAGTTACATTCATGCAAGCTTTTTACACCGATCCGAGATGACTCTAAGTCTCAATCTGGATACATATTAAAAGTGGGAGCAATTAGCTAGAGTAGCTCCGTGCAGAGCATTGTAGACATAGAATATTTGCAAAATACATACACTACGAATGTGATGCCAGATCCGTTGACTAAGCTTCTCTCACAAGCAAAACATGATCACACCTTAGTACTCTTTGGGTGTTAATCACATAGCGATGTGAACTAGATTATTGACTCTAGTAAAACCTTTGGGTGTTGGTCACATGAAGATGTGAACTATGGGTGTTAATCATATACGATATGAATATTGGTGTTAAATCACATGGCGATGTGAACTAGATTATTGACTCTAGTGCAAGTGGGAGATCAAGGAAATATGCCCTAGAGGCAATAATAAAGTTATTATTTATTTCCTTATTTCATGATAAATGTTTATTATTCATGCTAGAATTGTATTAACCGGAAACATAATACATGTGTGAATACATAGACAAACTTAATGTCACTAGTATGCCTCTACTTGACTAGCTCATTAATCAAATATGGTTATGTTTCCTAACCATAGACATGAGTTGTCATTTGATTAACGGGATCACATCATTAGTAGAATGATGTGATTGACTTGACCTATTCCGTTAGCTTAGCACTTGATTGTTTAGTATGTAGCTATTGCTTTCTTCATGACTTATACATGTTCCTGTAACTATGAGATTATGCAACTCCGTTTACGGAGGAACACTTTGTGTGCTACCAAATGTCACAACGAATCGGGTGATTATAACGGAGCTCTACATGTGTCTTCAAGGTACATGTTGGGTTGGCGATTTCGAGATTAGGTTTTGTCACTCCGATTGTCGGGAGGTATCTCAGGCCCTCTCGGTAATGCACATCACTATAAGCTTTGCAAGCAATGTAGCTAATGAGTTAGTTACGGAATGATGCATTACATAACGAGTAAAGAGACTTGCGTAACGAGATTGAACTAGGTATTGATACCGACGATCGAATCTCGGGCAAGTAACATACCGATGACAAAGGAACAACGATGTTGTTATGCGGTTTGACCGATAAAGATCTTCATAGAATATGTACGAGCCAATATGAGCATCCAGGTTCCGCTATTGGTTATTGACCAGGAACAGTTCTGAAGGAAATATGCCCTAGAGGCAATAATAAAGTTATTATTTATTTCCTCATATCATGATAAATGTTTATTATTCATGCTAGAATTGTATTAACCGGAAACATAATACATGTGTGAATATATAGACAAACAGAGTGTCACTAGTATGCCTCTACTTGACTAGCTTGTTAATCAAAGATGGTTAAGTTTCCTAACCATAGACAAAGGAGTTGTCATTTGATTAACAAGGTCACATCATTAGTTGAATGATCTGATTGACATGACCCATTCCATTAGCTTAGCACACGATCGCTTAGTATGTTGCTATTGCTTTTATCCATGACTTATACATGTTCCTATAACTATGAGATTATGCAACTCCTGTTTACGGAGGAACACTTTGGTACTACCAAACGTCACAACGTAATCGGGTGATTATAAAGGAGTACTACAGTGTCTCCAAAGGCGATGTTGGGTTGGCGATTTCAAGATTAGGATTTGTCACTCCGATTGTCGGAGAGGTATCTCTGGCCCTCTCGGTAATGCACATCACTTAAGCCTTGCAAGCATTACAACTAATGAGTTAGTTGCAAGATGATGTATTACGGAACGAGTAAAGAGACTTGCGGTAACGAGATTGAACTAGGTATTGATACCGACGATCGGATCTCGGGCAAGTAACATACCGATGACAAAGGAACAACGTATGTTGTTATGCGGTCTGACCGATAAAGATCTTCATAGAATATGTAGGAGCCAATATGGGCATCCAGGTCCCGCTATTGGTTATTGACCGGAGACGTGTTTGGTCATGTCTACATTGTTCTCGAACCGTAGGGTCCATGCACGCTTAAGGTTTGATGATGGTTATATTATGAGTTTGTGTATTTTGATGTACCAAGAAGTTCGAGTCCCGGATGTGATCACGGACATAACGAGGAGTCTCAAATGGTCGAGACATAAAGATTGATATATTGGAAGCCTATATTTGGAGTTGGAATGGTTAGGGTGAAATCGGGATTTTTAGGAACAGAGGGGTTACGGAACCTCCCGGGGTTATTGGGCCTTAGTGGGCCATGAGGGAGAAGAGGAAGGGCCGGCCAGGGCAGGCCACGCGCCCCCCCCCTAGTCCGAATAGGACAAGGAGAGGGGGGCGGCGCCCCCCCTTCCCTCTTTCCCTCCCCCCAATCCTACTCCAACTAGGAAAGGGGGAGTCCTACTCCCGGTGGGAGTAGGACTCCTCAGGCGCGCCTCCTCCAAGGGCCGGCCGCCCCCCCCCTTGCTCCTTTATATACGGGGCAAGGGGCACCCTAGAACACGCAAGTTGATCTACGGATCGATCCTTAGCCGTGTCGCGGTGCCCCTCCACCATATTCCACCTCGGTCATATCGTCGCAAAGCTTAGGCGAAGCCTGCGCGATAGAACATCAAGATCGCCACCACGCCGTCAGGCCGACGGAACTCTCCTCCTGAGCTCTCTTTGGATTGGAGCCCGAGGAGCGCCATCGAGCTTTACGTGTGTCAAGAACTCGGGCGCCGAGTGTGGCGCCGGATCGGTCGGATCGCGAGGAGAACGACGACTACTTCCTCTACGTTGTGATCGCTTCCGCCGGTCTCACGAGGGTACGAGACAACACTCTCCCCTCTCGTTGCTATGCATCACCATGATCTTGCGTGTGCGTAGGAAAATTTTGAAATTACTACGTTCCCCATCGGTGGCATCCGAGCCTAGGTTTTATGGTTTGATGTTTTGCACGAGTAGAACACAAGTGAGTTGTGGGCGATACAAGTCATACTACCTACCAGCATGTCATACTTTGGTTCAGCGATATTGTGAGATGAAGCGCCCGGACCGACATTACGCCAGATGCTTACGCGAGACTGGTTTCACCGCCACGAGCACTCGTTGCTTAAAGGTGATTGGCGGGTGTCTGCTCTCTCACTTTAGTTGAACTGTGTGGCTACGCCCGTCCTTGAGAAGGTTAAAATGGAGTCTATTTGACGAAGTATCGTTGTGGTTTTGATGCGAGGTGAGATTGGTTCTTGCTTAAGCCCGTAGCAGCCACGTAAAATTTGCAACAACAAAGTAGAGGACGCCTAACTTGTTTTTGCAGGGCATGTTGTGATGTGATATGGTCAAGACGTGATGCTATATTTTATTGTATGAGATGATCATGTTTTGTAACCGGTTATCGGCAATCGGCAGGAGCCATATGGTTGTCGCTTATTGTATGAAATGCAATCGCTCAGTAATGCTTTACTTTATCACTAAGCGGTAGCGATAGTCGAGAAGCATAAGATTGGCGAGACGACAATGATGCTACGATGGAGATCAAGGTGTCGCGCCGGTGGCGATGGTGATCATGATGGTGCTGCAGAGATGGAGATCACGAAGCACAAGATGATGATGACCATATCATATCACTTATATTGATTTGCATGTGATGTTTATCTTTTATGCATCTTATCTTGCTTTGATCGACGGTAGCATTATAAGATGATCTCTCACTAAATTATCAAGAAGTGTTCTCCCGAGTATGCACCGCTGCCAAAGTTCTTCGTGCCCGGACACCACGTGATGATCGGGTGTGATAAGCTCTACGTCCATCTACAACGGGTGCAAGCCAGTTTTGCACACGCAGAATACTCAAGTTATACTTGACGAGACTAGCATATGCAGATATGGCCTCGAACACGGAGACCGAAAGGTCGAGCGTGAATCATATAGTAGATATGATCAACATAAGATGTTCACCATTGAAAACTACTCCATCTCACGTGATGATCGGTTATGGTTTAGTTGATTTGGGTCACGTGATCACTTAGATGACTAGAGAGATGTCATCTAAGTGGGAGTTCTTAAGTAATATGATTAATTGAACTTAAATTTATCATGAACTTAGTCCCGTAGTATTTTGCAAATTATGTTGTAGATCAATAGCTCGCGTTGTTGCTTTCATATGTTTATTTTGATATGTTCCTAGAGAAAACTGTGTTGAAAAATGTTAGTAGCAATGATGCGGATTGGATCCGTGATCCGAGGTTTATCCTCATTCTGCGCAGAAGAATTATGTCCTTGATGCACCGCTAGGTGACAAACCTATTGCAGAGCAGATGCGCACGTTATGAACGTTTGGCTAGCTCAATATGATGACTACTTGATAGTTTTGTGCACCATGCTTTATGGCTTAGAATCGACTTCAAAGACGTTTTGAACGTCATGGACCATATGAGATGTTCCAGAATTGAAGTTAATATTTCAAGCAAATACCCGAGTTGAGAGATATGAAGTCTCCAACAAGTTCTATAGCTAAAAGATGGAGGAGAATCGCTCAACTAGTGAGCATGTGCTCAGATTGTCCGGTACTACAATCGCTGAATCAAGTGGGAGTTAATCTTCCGATAAGATAGTGATTGATGTAATTCTCTAGTCACCATCACCAAGTTAGTAGAACTTCGTGATGAACTATAGTATGCAAGGGATGATGAAAATGATTCCTAATTTTCGTGATGATGAAATCGATGAAGGTAGAAAGAACATCAAGTGTTGATGGTTAACAAGACCACTAGTTTCAAGAAAAGGGCAAAGGGATAGAAGGAACTTCAAGAAGAACAGCAAGCAAGTTGTCTGCTCAAGTGAAGAAGCCCAAGTCTGGACCTAAGCACGAGACTAAGTGCTTCTACCGCAAAGGGACTGGTCATCGAAGCAGAACTACCCCAAGTATTTGGCGGATAAGAAGGATGGCAAAGTAAACAAAGGTATATTTGATATACATGTTATTGATGTGTACTTTACTAGTGTTTATAGCAACCCCTCGGTATTTGGTACTGGTTCGGTTGCTAAGAGTAGTAACTCAAACGGAGTTGCGTAGAATAAATGAAACTAGTTAAGGGTGAAGTGACGATGTGTGTTGAAAGTAGTTTCAAGATTGATATGATCATCATCGCACACTCCCTATACTTTCGGGATTAGTGTTGAACCAAAATAAATGTTATTTGGTGTTTGCGTTGAGCATGAATATGATTTGATCGTGTTTATTGCAATACGGTTATTCATTTAAGTAAGAGAATAAACTGTTGTTCTGTTTACATGAATAAAACCTTATATGGTTACACACCCAATGAAAATGGTTCATTGGATCTCGATCGTAATGATACACATATTCATAATATTGAAACCAAAAGATGCAAAGTTAATAATGATAGTGCAACTTATTTGTGGTAATCGCCGCTTAGGTCATATTGGTGTAAAGCGCATGAAGAAACTCCATGCTGATGGGATTTTGGAATCAATTGATTATGAATCACTTGATGCTTGCGAACCATGCCTCATGGGCAAGATGACTAAGACTCCGTTCTCCGGAACAATGGAGCGAGCAACTAACTTATTGGAAATAATACATACTGATGTATGCGATCCAATGAGTGTTAAGGCTCGCGGCGGGTATCGTTATTTTCTGACCTTCACAGATGATTTGAGCAGATATGGGTATATCTACTTGATGAAACATAAGTCTGAAATAGTTGAAAGGTTCAAAGAATTTCAGAGTGAAGTGGAAAAATCATCGTGACAAGAAAATAAGGTTTCTACGATTTGATCGCGGAGACAAATATTTGAGTTGCGAGTTTGGTCTTCAATTAAAACAATGTGGAATAGTTTCACAAATTCATGCCACCGAACACCACATCATAATGGTGTGTCCGAACGTCATAACTGCATTTTATTGGATATAGTACAATCTATGATGTTTCTTACCGATTTACCAATATCATTTTGGGATCATGCATTAGAGACAGCTGCATTCACGCTAAATAGGGCACCATCTAAACTGCTGAGACGACACTATATGAATCTGTGGTTTAGCAAGAAACCAAAGTTGTCGCTTTCTTAAAGTTTGGGGCTGCGATGCTTATGTGAAAAGTTTCATCCCGATAAGCTCAAACCCAAATCGAGAAGTGCGCCTTCATAGAATACCCAAAGGAAATTGTTGGGTACACCTTCTATCACAGATCCGAAGGCAAAACATTCGTTGTTATAAATGGATCCTTTCTAGAGAAGGAGTTTTCTCGAAAGAAGTGAGTGGGAGGAAAGTAGAACTTGATGAGGTAATTGTACCTTCTCCCATATTGAAAGTAGTTCATCACGTAAATCTGTTCCTCGTGACTACTACACCAATTAGTGAGGAAGCTAATGATGATGATCATGTAACTTCGATCAAGTTACTAACGAATCTCGTAGGTAAACCAAAGTACAGATCCGCACTGCAGAGTAGTACGGTAATCCTGTTCGAAGTCATGTTACTAGACCATGATGAACCTACGAACTATGAGGAAGCGATGATGAGCCCAGATTCCACTAAATGGCTTGAGGCCATAAAATCTGAGATATGATCCATGTATGAGAACAAAGTATGGACTTTGATTGACTTGCTCGATGATCGCAAGCCATGTTAAATAAATGGATCTTCAAGAGGAAGACGGACATCGATAGTAGTGTTACTATCCACTAAGCTCGACTTGTTGCAAAAGGTTTTCAACAAGTTCAAGGGGTTGAATACGATGAGATTTTCTCACTCAGATCGATGCTTAAGTCTGTCGAATCATGTTAGCAATTGCCGATTTATGAAATCTGGCAAATGGATAAACAAAACTGCATTCCTTAATGGAGTTATTAAAGAAGAGTTGTATGTGATGCAACCAAGAGGTTTTGTCGATCCTAAAGGTGTTAACAAAATGTGCATCTATGGACTGGTGCAAGCATCTCGAGTTGAATATACGCTTGATATGTTGATCAAAGCATATAGTTTTATATGACTTGCGGTGAAGCCTCAGATTTACAAGAAAGTGAGTGGGAGCACTACAATATTTCGATAAGTATATGTGAATGACATATTGTTGATCGGAAATAATGTAGAATTATTCTGCAAAGCATAAAGGAGTGTTTGAAAGGAGTTTTTAAAAGAAAGACCTCAAGAAGCTACTTACATATTGAGCATCAAGATCTATAGAGATAGATCAAGACGCTTGATAAGTTTTTCAATGAGTACATACCTTGACAAGATTTTGAAGTAGTTCAAAATGGAACACCAAAGAAAGAGTTCTTGCTCGTGTAACAAGGTGTGAAATTGAGTAAGACTCAAAACCCGACCACGGTAAAAGATAGAAAGAGAATGAAAGTCATTCCCTATGCCTTGGCCATAGGTTCTATAAAGTATGCCATGCTGTGTACCAAATCTATTGTATACCCTACAATCGAGTTTGGCAAGGAGTACAATAGTGATCTAGGAGTAGATCATCGACAATGGTCAAAATTATCCTTAGTGGAATAAGGATATGTTTCTCGATTATGGAAGTGACAAAAGGTTCGTCAGAAAGTGTTACGCCGATGCAAGTTTTGACATCGATCCGATGACTCTAAGTCTCGATCTAGATACATATTGAAAGTGGGAGCAATTAGCTAAAGTAGCTCCGCAAGAGCATTGTAGACATAGAAAATTGCAAAATACATAACGGATCTGAATGTGAAAGACCCGCTGACTAAGATTGTCTCACAAGCAAAACATGATCACACCTTAGTACTCTTTGGGTGTTAATCACATAGCGATTTGAACTAGATTATGAATCTAGTAAACCCTTTGGGTGTTGGTCACATGGCGATGTGAACTATGGGTGTTAATCACATGATGATGTGAACTATCAATGTTAATCACATGGTGATGTGATCTAGATTATTGACTCTAGTGCAAGTGGGAGATCAAGGAAATATGCCCTAGAGGCAATAATAAAGTTATTATTTATTTCCTCATATCATGATAAATGTTTATTATTCATGCTAGAATTGTATTAACCGGAAACATAATACATGTGTGAATATATAGACAAACAGAGTGTCACTAGTATGCCTCTACTTGACTAGCTTGTTAATCAAAGATGGTTATGTTTCCTAACCATAGACAAAGGAGTTGTTATTTGATTAACAAGGTCACATCATTAGTTGAATGATCTGATTGACATGACCCATTACATTAGCTTAGCACACGATCGCTTAGTATGTTGCTATTGCTTTTATCCATGACTTATACATGTTCCTATAACTATGAGATTATGCAACTCTGCTACCGGAGGAACACTTTGGTACTACCAAACGCCACAACGAATCGGGTGATTATAAAGGAGTACTACAGTGTGTCTCCAAAGGCGTATGTTGGGTTGGCGATTTCGAGATTAGGATTTGTCATCCGATTGTCGGAGAGGTATCTCTGGGCCTCTCGGTAATGCACATCACTTAAGCCTTGCAAGCATTACAACTAATGAGTTAGTTGTAAGATGATGTATTACGGAACGAGTAAAGAGACTTGCCGTAACGAGATTGAACTAGGTATTGATACCGACGATCGAATCTCGCAAGTAACATACCGATGACAAAGGGAACAACGATGTTGTTATGCGGTCTCGACCGATAAAGATCTTCAGAGAATATGTAGGAGCCAATATGGGCATCCAGGTCCCGCTATTGGTTATTGACCGAGACGGTTTCGGTCATGTCTACATTGTTCTCGAACCGTAGGGTCCGCACGCTTAAGGTTTCGGATGACGGTTATATTATGAGTTTATGTATTTTGATGTACCAAGAAGTTCGAGTCCCGGATGTGATCACGACATGACGAGGAGTCTCAAATGGTCGAGACATAAAGATTGATATATTGGAAGCCTATATTTGAGTTCGAATGGTTCCGTGAAATCGGATTTTACCGAACACCGGGGTTACCGAACCATCCCGGGGTTATTGGGCCTTAGTGGGCCATGAGGGAGAAGAGGAAGGGCGGGCCAAGGCAGGCGCGCCTCCCCCCTAGTCCGAATAGGACAGGAGAGGGGGCGCCCCTTCCCTCTTTTCCCTCCCCAATCCTACTCCAACTAGGAAGGGGGGAGTCCTACTCCCTGGGAGTAGGACTCCTCCGGCGCCTCCTCCAAGGGCCGGCCGACCCCCCTTGCTCCTTTATATATGGGGGCAGGGGCACCCTAGAACACACAAGTTGATCTACGGATCGATCCTTAGCCGTGTGTGTGCCCCTCCACCATATTCCACCTCGGTCATATCGTCAGCAAAGCTTAGGCGAAGCCTCGCGCCGTAGAACATCAAGATCGCCACCACGCCGTCGGCCGACGGAACTCTCTCCTCCCGAAGCTCACTGGATTGGAGCCCGAGGAGCGCCATCGAGCTTTACGTGTGTCAAGAACTCGGGGCGCCGGTAACGGCGCAGGATCGGTCGGATCGCGAGGAGAACGACGACTACTTCCTCTACGCCAGATCGCTTCCGCTCGGGTTCACGAGGGTACGAGACAACACTCTCCCTCTCATTGCTATGCATCACCATGATCTTGCGTGTGCGAGGAAATTTTTGAAATTACTACGCTCCCCATCGCTGGCATCCGAGCCTAGGTTTTTATGGTTTGATGTTTTGCACGAGTAGAACACAAGTGAGTTGTGGGCTATACAAGTCATACTACCTACCAAAGCATGTCATACTTTTGTTCAGCGGTATTGTGAGATGAAGCGGCCCGACCGACATTACGCAGACGCTTACGCGAGACTGGTTTCACCGCCACGAGCACTCGCTGCTTAAAGGTGACCCAGCGGGTGTCTCGCTCTCTCACTTTAGTTGAACTGAGTGGCTACGCCCGTCCTTGAGAAGGTTAAAACGGAGTCTATTTGACGAAGTATCGCTGTGGTTTTGATGCGAGGTGAGTTTGCTTCTTGCTTAAGCCCGTAGCAGCCACGTAAAATTTGCAACAACAAAGTAGAGGACGCCTAACTTGTTTTTGCAGGCATGTTGTGATGTGATATGGTCAAGACGTGATGCTATATTTTATTGTATGAGATGATCATGTTTTGTAACCGGTTATCGCAATCGGCGGAGCCATATGGTTGTTGCTTTATTGTATGAAATGCAATCGCTCTGTAATGCTTTACTTTATCACTAAGCGGTAGCGATAGTCGAGAAGCATAAGATTGGCGAGACGACAACGATGCTACGATGGAGATCAAGGTGTCGCTACCGGTGACGATGGTGATCATGATGGTGCTGCAGAGATGGAGATCACGAAGCACAAGATGATGATGACCATATCATATCACTTATATTGATTTGCATGTGATGTTTATCTTTTATGCATCTTATCTTGCTTTGATCGACGGTAGCATTATAAGATGATCTCTCACTAAATTATCAAGAAGTGTTCTCCCGAGTATGCACCGCTGCCAAAGTTCGTCGTGCCTGCACACCACGTGATGATCGGGTGTGATAAGCTCCACGTCCATCTACAACGGGTGCAAGCCAGTTTTGCACACGCAGAATACTCAAAGTTATACTTGACGAGCCTAGCATATGCAGATATGGCCTCGGAACACGGAGACCGAAAGGTCGAAAGCGTGAATCATATAGTAGATATGATCAACATAAGATGTTCACCATTGAAAACTACTCCATCTCACGTGATGATCGGTTATGGTTTAGTTGATTTGGGTCACGTGATCACTTAGATGACTAGAGAGATGTCTGTCTAAGTGGGAGTTCTTAAGTAATATGATTAATTGGACTTAAATTTATCATGAACTTAGTCCTGGTAGTATTTTGCAAATTATGTTGTAGATCAATAGCTCGCGTTGTTGCTTTCATATGTTTATTTTGATATGTTCCTAGAGAAAACTGTGTTGAAAAATGTTAGTAGCAATGATGGATTGGATCCGTGATCCGAGGTTTATCCTCATTGCTGCAGAAGAATTATGTCCTTGATGCACCGCTAGGTGACAAACCTATTGCAGAGCGTATGCGCACGTTATGAACGCTTGGCTAGCTCAATATGATGACTACTTGATAGTTTTGTGCACCATGCTTTATGGCTTAGAATCGACTTCAAAGACGTTTTGAACGCATGGACCATATGAGATGTTCCAGAATTGAAGTCAATATTTCAAGCAAATACCCGAGTTGAGAGATATGAAGTCTCCAACAAGTTCTATAGCTAAAAGATGGAGGAGAATCGCCAACTAGTGAGCATGTGCTCGATTGTCCGGGTACTACAATCGCTGAATCAAGTGGGAGTTAATCTTCCGTATAAGATAGTGATTGATGTAATTCTCTAGTCACCATCACCAAGTTAGTAGAACTCGTGATGAACTATAGTATGCAAGGGATGATGAAAATGATTCCTAATTTTCATGATGATGAAATCGATGAAGGTAGAAAGAACATCAAGTGTTGATGGTTAACAAGACCACTAGTTTCAAGAAAAGGGCAAAGGGATAGAAGGAACTTCAAGAAGAACAGCAAGCAAGTTGTTGCTCAAGTGAAGAAGCCCAAGTCTGACCTAAGCTCGAGACTAAGTGCTTCTACCGCAAAGG
>JAHHZJ010000402.1:0-29539 GCA_021437245.1 Aegilops speltoides
TTGAAAACTTTTTGTTTGACTTATTTAGGATTTAAATTTGACGGTTTTGAATTAATCCAAGATTAATTCTGATGACAAAAGGTGATGGCACCGTTAGCATTGAATTGTAGCATGATTATCGGGCATCACACCATGGCCACAACCTAGTTTTTGTGATTTGCCAAGTCGCTTTGTCGAGCTGTTGAGCTGCAAATCTTTCAAGACAAGAGCTTTCATTCGGTTGTCAGAAAATGGCCATCGATATTGAGAAATGGGTTGTACATTCTTAAAACCGGCAATTAGTTTCAAATATCTTTTTTCATTTGAGATTTTAAATTACATTAATTTTTTATGGGTGGAGAATTTGTTGGATTTTATATTGATATACATTTATTTTTAAAATCAGTTTGAATGTGAGTCAAAATTTGGGATTAAAACAGTTCAAACCACTTACTTGAAATATGCAAATTTGTATAATTTTTAAATAGCCACAATATGGGCTGTAATTCTAACAAAAGAATATGGGCTCGAAAAAAACCTTAGAATTAGCCAATGGGCTGTAATTATTAGAAATAATGGCGGATGGGTTGTATGCTATTTTCCCCAGTTGAGGCTTTCCTAAAAAAGCGTTGGCCTTTAGCGATGGTTGTTGGATGGCCGTCAAAGGCCGTCGTGCTTCTTCAATCTCTACTCTTCTGCCCCCCACCGCTCAAACAAGCGCCCGGCGGGACTACTGCCCCTCCTCCCATGAGACTCGGCGGCTCGGACCCACCAGCTATATCTTCTTGCGCAAGGAAGTGCCTCCTTATTACGCCCAAAAAAAATGAAATACTCCTCATTGTTTGGGACCCGGTATAGTGAGCTGACTTGTGGGCCTACTAAGTTGCCAGGGGATGGAGGCTTTGTCAACTTAAGTCAATATGCGATTCTAGCTCCGATGACCGTCACGATGTCCATCCATGGCCGTAGTGCTTCTTCAACCTCTGGTCTTCTTGCTCCGGCCGCCCAAACCGGCCCCGCCAGTGGTGCCTCGTGATCCCGCCTCCCGTGGCCGTTGCGATCGCGTGTGAGCCTCACCGCCCCTACTACTCCCACATGCTAGAGGCCATTGCTCTACTCACCCACACCTGTTATACTGCGGTGGCGGCCTCACCTTACTGAACGGTGAACCTCGTACTCCTCTACGTGGGCATCCCTGCCGCGTCTTCCACTGGATCACGTCGTCCCCTTCCTGGCCTCGCCGTCATCCACCCGTAATTGCTCTCGGCGTGGCGTGGTGAATGTGGTCGAGGCGGCTTCCATCGGGCGTGGGTATGTCGTGGAGAGGTGACGGAACTGGGTCCACGACATGACAAGGAAGTGCCTCCTTATTCTGGCGCAAAATAATTATTCCTCCACGATAGCGGGGACCCACCGGACGAACCACCGTATTTCGGCAACGTTTACCCATTTGGGACCCACCAGCTACGCCTTACTTTGCAGTGGAAGTGCGTCCGGGGAAAAAACAAAAACAAAATGATTCACCCCACGGTTGGGACTCACTGCTACATCTTCACATGAGGAAGTGCGTCCGGGCAAAAAAAAAGATTCACCCCTTGATTCTTTGGGACCCTGACTACATCTTCCGCACTGAGAAGTGCGTCCGAGACCAACGATTCGCCCACATTGCTTTGGGACCCACCGGCTACATCTTCGCATGCAAAGGAAGTCGTCGGGCGAAAAAAAGATTAGCCCTCATTTCTTTGGGACCCACGGCTACATTTACGCCGCATGAGAAGTGCAGCGGTTGGGACCCACGGTATGAGCGTCATTAGCATTGTCATTCAATGCGTGAGCGATGTATGCGTACATACTAGTCGTTGTAGAGTGCGCTGCGTGTCGTAGTAGAAGCGCGGCGTAGCATGTAGCTGCGTCGTCTGATGGCGGTGCAAGAAAATCGACCACGTATGTGTACATATAGGCGGGGCCTCGAATGTCTACTCGCGCGCTCGTCTGGCGAGGCTTGTGCACATGGCTGGGTCGAACGCGGCGTCGTCGTGGTGCGTGTTCATGGGAGGCCACGGAATGCGTCGTGTTCATGGGAGAAGGCAGCGGAATCGTCGTGTTCAGCCGGGAGCAGCAGGCAGCGTAGGAGCCAACTTGGCTGGAGTCGGAGCAGGCAGCGTGGTCATGTTACTCGGGAGGCTTGGGCCGGAGCAAGCGGTGAAACAAGGCTTGGCGTGCGCATAAGCGGAGAAGCGGACCTCCTATGTTGAGCAGGGGTCTGTTGATCGGAAGGGGTGGCGTCTGGTAAAGCGGAGAAAGCAGACCTCCTCACGGTCGAAATGGGAGTCTGATGATCGGGAGGGTGTGGCGTGTCGCAAAGGAGAAGCAGGACCTCCTACGGTCGAAGCAGAGTCTGTTGATCGGGAGGCGTGGGTACCGCCAAAGCAGATGAACGGACCTCCCTACGGTCAAAAGCAGGGGTCCTATTCATTGGGAGGGGTGTGGCCTACGCAAAATGGGACTCCACGGGATCTTTGTTCATCTCCCCATCGACCTCCTCTAGCCTCCCACAGACTACAGTCGACCTCCTCCGGCCTCGGCGAGCTCTGTTCATCCGGCCTCCACAGCGCGCTACTCTACAGCTCTTGTTCAACCACCCCTCCACCGTCTCTTTATTCATCTAGCCCTCCACACCATGGGGTCTGTTCAACCACCCCTCCCGGGCACCCCTCCACCGTCTCTTGTTCATCGGCCCTCCACCACACACAGGGTCCTGTTCATCCGCCCCCCCCACAACTCCCTTGTTCCATGTAATCGATCGGCTTTAGTTAGCAGCGATAGCGAAGAATCGCTCGTCGGATTGATTAACAGACCATCGATTGATCGCTCGAGGTTCGATGTCGTAGCACTGCGGTGCTGTCGCTTCGGGTTCAATTAGAGCCCAACGCCTCGCTTTCGGGTTCAATTAGAATAGCGCATACTTTTGCTTACCTGTCTGATATGCGATGTCTGGCAAGCATCGCTCGGCCCCGAACCTCCCACCATAGCAGGGAACTCCCGAAATTTTCATCCCCTACGCTTCTACCATGGTTTTTCCGTCATGGGCATTAAAAAAGAATATCATGCGGTCTCGTCTCGGCCCGCCAGGTCGAAAAGCCCATTTTCTATCATGACATTTTGTCATAGAAGTACGAGCCCACCACATCTATGATGATACCGTGTTTTTTCATAATTATCGTCATAGAAGTGTCATATATATGACACAAATTTTTTTCGTTTGGCCCAAAATGTCACGGATGTGTCTTTTTTTGTAGTGAATGTGACCCAGTCCCCTCTTGGCTGGTGTTGCAGGGTTGGAACAGTTCAGGCTACTGCTTCCTCCATTCCCATTGCCATTCTTAGGGCCATTGTGGTTGTGCGAACTTCCTCCATTGTGCGTATGTCCTCCATGGTTATGTCCTCCATGGTTGTGAGTATATGCACTTGAAGTACAAGGAATAAGCGGGGCTACTTGAGCTTGCAGTGTACCTCCCCCTGTCCATACTTCCTCTTGCGATTATCAATCATTTGCTGCTTGCCTTCTATCATGAGGCCATGTCTACCAACTCTGGTAGTTGTTGAAGGTTGCCACCATCATGCATGCTCAGCTCATCATTGAGTCCCTCAAGAAAATTCTCACCTTGGCGGCATCGTAGCCACATCATACAGGGCATAACGAGGCTAACTTGCTGAACTCATCCCATACTATCCTTGCATGATGACCTCCTTGGTGCAAGTTGTGAAACTCGCTTCTTCATGCTCATAGCTCTGCTAAAACATGGGCGGTCGGAAGGCTTCTTTGGCCCATCCCATGTAAGCTGTATCAATGGGGTAAGTGGTGGTGAAGTTCTCCCCACCAAGATGTTGCTTGGTCCATCAAGCACATGTGTGACAAAGCGCACTCTCTCCGCATCTGTGCATCCTGCGATGGTAACCCTCTTCCAATCTTGCGGGCCAATCATCTGCAGAATCGGCTCGGTGCTAGAGAACACCGGTGGATTCAACCTCGAGAAAACAGGCTGAGTTGTCAGCGGGGGTGGTGGCGGTGGGTTGTTGTTGTTGCCTTGGTTCTAGTTCTAAACTAGCATACGCATCAAGGCATTTTCTGCTCTTGGATCAATGAGTGAGCTCCGGTGGGAACACAAATCCATTGTCACGTCTCGGAGGCATCTGATGGGTTAGAAGGGGTGAGAAAACAGAATAGAATAAGGTCTAAGAGAGATTCACTACCCATATGAACATGAGGCAAACACAATCAATTCACTTCATTCAATATCAAACAAGGTTCACATAAACAATCTAATTACGATTACAAACTCGATCAATGCTAACTACTTGGTAGAATACTACTAGTAACATGGTGGTCGTCTAGAAATTTTGATCAGAGGAAGACTCCATGATATCTGCTCCAGTTTTGTCAACGTAGTCGTCATCACTGTCATCATTTGCATCACTATCCGTGTCGGTGTCGTCCAAGATGATGTAGTCCTCCGAACGGATCTCTTTTGCAGGTTCTTGCTTATGGTTCTCCATGGGTAGTCCTAGCTTCCTCTTCAAATCTTCATGCTTCTCCTGTAGTACGACATTTCTTCCTCATATCCATTGCGTGTAAACTTGAGTTCCTCTTCTAGATCGATATTCTTCTTCATCAGCTTCTTGATCTTCTTCATGTTGAAGCATAGTTGATTCTCTTGTCGGCGAATGTGATCACCCATCTCCTGAATGTAAGCTGCTATTGATCCATCCTTCCTGGTTTGAATTATCTCCCATTCTTTGTCTCTGCGGCCACATATTTGATAAATGGTGTTTTCCAGCTCCTTGTGATACACTTCACATATGCGTCCAAAAGTGATGTGGGCTGCCATGCTCTTTCCTAAACTCCAGCTTGGTGCATCCAGGTAGAAATCAATAGGCTCTATTGTTGGTGCAAATGTCCTCCCAGGTACCCAAACTTTGATCTTCCAGCGCTCCTCTTCCGGTAATGTTGCAGAGAAAGTCCCAGTGAAGCTTGGTAGTCCGATGTTTAGGTACTTAGTGACTTCTTTCAAGTGTCGTCCGAAAGGAGTGTCATCATCCGGCTGAGTGAATTTGTTCCAGGGGTCCGCCATCTATAGAGTAGAAATAGAGGAGAATTAGAAATGAGCAAAGAAGAGAAATCTTGTGGCTTATTCTACTGGTCGCGTCCTACAGTCAGCGTGTGCTCTGATACCATCTTATAGCGACCACGATCCCAATGGACCGAAGTCTCTGTGCTTAAGTGTCATCCCTAGATCGGTAATGCTGACACACACAGTACTCTAGAAATTATAACAGAGTTCAATCACACACTTATCACATCGAGTCCTCATAAAGAGTATAAGTACACAAAAAGAAATATAGCTGAAGGCCATCTAAACTAAATAACTGCGGAACCTTCAAAGGTAAATGAGTCCATCAACTCCAATGGCATAGCTGAGTGCATGAAAACAACCTATCACACCTTATTCGTCATTTGAGTATTCTGCAACATGAGACGTTGCAGCCGTGTAGGTCAGCATAGTGAATATGCTGGCAGAGTTAGACTGTAAGCAATGAATGCAAGAACTACATCTACATGCAATATTTGGCTGGTGGAGGCTCTAAGTTTATGATTTTGCATAAAGCTAGTTTTCCCTACAACAAAGGAATAAATTTATTTAAACCACTCCCAAGTTGTACCAATATTTGAGAAGGTTCCTCCAACTCAAATCCCAATTAAACAAGTATCATCATTAAACCCAATTAAATTAATTAAATAGTGATGAGATCAACAATAATATCCAATTCCAGATACCCAAGATGTCCATAACCGGGGACACGGCTAACCATGATTAGTTTATACACTCTGCAGAGGTTGCACACTTCTCCCCACAAGACTCGACCGCATCCATGATCCGAAGATCGAGACAGTCTTTGTGAAGCATTAACTCTCTGCTCCGGGCGGACTGGTACACCTACTTTCCCCTACATCTGCTAGTCCACCTCTTCGAGAGCTCATACAACTTACTCAACTACACCAGAGCCCATAATGGCTTGTGGCTGCACACAGAAGTTTCTAGGCATGAAATATCATATGATCCCTTTGAGCACAGGTAGCGAGCAGGAAAAACCACCACAGGTACTCAGGAGTTTCCCAAATGGACAAACAGTGGATTCTCCAGGTGCCCCAACCAATCCACCTAGATGTGTATTAAAGTTGCCACCTTAATGTTATCCAAGATTAATAACTCTCTTAACTTCCATGTGAATCATGATCCAATCCCCATCTACGAGCATGGCTAAGCAATAGTAGAGCATAACGTATATTCCCGGGGTGATCAAAGGTATTAGGTTCATACCTCTAGTACTACAACCAAACCACATGTTCCCAATCCTACTCATGCAAATATTTGAGGGCCAGAACTAATGCATAGTAAAAACAGGGTAGAGGAGTATGATGAAAGTGTAACTTGCCTTGCTGACGATCTGCAAACTCTAGAGATTCGTAGTAACAAGCTTCACAGTCCGGGTAATCTAGTGTAGACAAACAGTAGCATACATAAGCAATCACTCAAACGAAACAAAGAGAAATCGAGAATAGATCCAAATAAAACTCGAAACAAGCAAACGTCTAAACAAAATAGAAAACAAACCTAACATCATTATTTTCATGTGGATTAGATCTTAACAGTAGGTACATGTGATTAGCTACGATTTGCAAAAAGAAACAACTCAAACGGAGTTACGAAACTCAAGATACAAATGAAACAAGGTCATTTAATAATCTGAACTAAACTCAAAATTTAAATTGTCAAAATTATGTTCAAGTTGGTTTACAGGAAAGAAGATATTGTTACATAGATCTAGGCGTTAGTTTCATCTAATTTGGATAAATGAGCAAAAAGTTACGCTAGTTTTAAGATCAGGGGCTAAATCGCGAGAAAATTATTCGTGGATAGGTCCCTGGACGAAAATAAAACTACAAAGAAAAATCTATCGGACGAACGTCCGCTAACAGAACCTAACGAACGAATTCGTTAGTTCAAATGATCTAACGGGTGAACGTCTAGTAAATAAACTAAAACAAAAACGAAAAATCGATCTGACCTAAACCGAACATACCAACGAAAAAGCAGGCGGATCGGATTAGGCGGTGGCGTTAGTGGCGGCGTCTTGACGCGCAAAAGGCGTCTTTGGCCTTGAGGTCGGTGAGCGGCGGCAATGGCGGAGCGGCGATGAAGCGGCGTCGCGGCTGACTGATGTGGCGCAGTGGCGCTTCGGTACTTGGCCGAGTGCGGACGAGATGGAGAAGGAGGGCGGCGGCGGCCTGCTTATAAAAGGCCGAGGGCGTGGCTTGGCGAGGCGATGGGGTCGACTCGAACTCCTCCTCATGGGAGACCAGCGCCCGCCAGGCAGCGAAGCGATGGCCTTGTTGGCAGGCTGGGCCTTTGGCATAGTTCTGTCCGGAAGTTTCTTTTTAATAATTTCTCCGCAAAGAAAAATCCTAATAAAATATAAAAAAAATTCTAAAAATTCCAGAAACTATTTTCACCGTCCAAACCTAATATTTGGAACAAGATGAACATTTTTCTGGACTAAATGCATTTTTTTGAAAATGCAAGTTTTTCTCTAATTCAAATAAAATAGCCAATAAAATAATAATTTGATTTCAACATTTCTTTTCCATTATTTCTCTTCTGTTGAAGAAGTCATATTATCTTCTCTCTTTTATTTTCTTATTGTTGGAAATAATTGGTAAGAAAATATTGAAAATCAAATTGATCCTTTTTTTCAAATTGAAATAAATTCAAGTATGAAAATTTTGTCAAACCTCCAACTCTCTCCTTGGGTCCTTGAGTTGCTTAAGATTTCTAGGACCACAACCAAAATGCAATAAAATATGATATGCATATGATGATCTATGTATAACATCTAAATTGAAAATTGGGATGTTATAGTAATTTTAACATTCATAAACCTATTGTCGGGATCATCACCGCATATATCATCATATAAAATGCGTAGTTCATTTCTAATGGGTTCCTTCAACATTTTATTCAACCAATCCCTATTGAATCCTACATAAATTCCTCTAGTAATCCAATCAAACTCCTCAAAAGCTTCAAGGTACAAATATTGAGATATTTCAGGATAGGGAACTCTCTTCTTAATATTTTCACTATAAGATTGATAATCTCTAGCTTCCAAACTACGCATGGTTTCTTTATCATAAAGAATATCTATAATTGAAGGGTGTTCAACATCCTTTTTGTAGAAAGCAAAAATATCCCTAGCTTCTTATATTATAAAATCAGATTCATGCATAAGGATAATGGTGGCAATCTTTTTAGCTATTGGGTGATTAATATTGGGAAGTTCATAAAACACCTTTTGCAAAGCAGGATGAATATGCACAAATTTTCTTTATAATTTCTCAATGAGCACGACAATGGCATCTGCATAGCAGTTGGTCTCAAGAAGAATATACTTTTTACTAATAGGCAAAGATCATGTGTAATCAAAGAATTCTTGGATAACACTTTTTCCAATAATATTACCGTCCCCCACATGAAAGATTTTTGTTTTGTAATTAGGTGGGGTTTCAGTTTCATGATTCAAAGAACAAGACTCAATTGTTTCTTCCAGATTTTCAATGATAACCTCCCCAGTTTCAGACATAGTGGCAACATACGAGACTAACCAACGAGCACAAAAGAACCAAGCAAAAAGAGACGAACGGAAGAGGGGCGAAGAAAAAGGCAAAGGTTTTCGAAAAT
Source organism: Aegilops speltoides (assembly GCA_021437245.1). Classification (NCBI taxonomy): domain Eukaryota; kingdom Viridiplantae; phylum Streptophyta; class Magnoliopsida; order Poales; family Poaceae; genus Aegilops; species Aegilops speltoides. The sequence continues at coordinate 8,778 of JAHHZJ010000402.1, forward strand.
CGTTTTAGAAGTGGGGGAGAGGAAAACGAGAGGCGAATGGCGAATAATGTTATGCAAGGGAGAAGTTTATGATGGGTACTTGGTATGGCTTGACTTGGCATAGATCTCCCCGGCAACAGCACCAAAAATCCTTCTTGCTACCTCTTCAGCTTTCGTTGCTTTTCCCTTGAAGAGGAAAGGGTGATGCAGCAAAGTAGCCTAAGTATTCCCTCAGTTTTGAGAACCAAGGTATCAATCCAGTAGGAGACAACACACAAGTCACCGAATACCTGCACTAACAATCAACAACTTGCATCCAACGCGATAAAGGGGTTGTCAATCCCTTCACTGTCACTTGCAAAAGTGAGATCTGATAGAGATAGGTAAAGGGTAAAGTAAATATTTTTGGTTTATAGATTGGGAAATAAAGATTGCAAAATAATAGATCGGAAACTAGCAAGATGTAAACGATATTAAATAATATGGAAAAGAGATTCAATATAATGGAAAAGAGACCTAGGGGTCATAGGTTTCACTTGCGGCTTCTCTCAAGATAGCAAATATTACGGTGGGTGAACAAATTGCTGCCGAGCAATTGATAGAAAAGCGCATAGTTATGATGATATCTAAGGCAATGATCATGAACATAGGCATCACATCCGTGTCAAGTAGATCGACTCCTGCCTGCATCTACTACTATTACTCCACACATCGACCGCTATCCAGCATGCATCTAGAGTATTAAGTTCATAAAGAACGGAGTAACGCATTAAGAAAGATGACATGATGTAATAGAATTAACTCAAGCAATACGATGAAAACCTCATCTTGTTATCCTCGATGGCAACAATACAATCGTGCCTTTGCGCCCCCTCATCCTTTGGGAAAGGACCTTTGCAAGATTGAACCCAAAGCTAAGCACTTATCCCATTGCAATAAAGATCAATCTAGTAGGCCAAACTAAACCGATAATTCGAAGAGACTTGCAAAAATATCCAATCATGCATATAAGAACTCAGAGAAGAACCAAATAATATTCAGAGATAATCTTGATCATAAATTCACAATTCATCGGATCTCGGCAAACACAACGCAAAAGAGTATTACATCAAATAGATCTCCAAGAACATCAAGGAGAACATGGTATTGAGACTCACAGAGAGAAGAAGCCAACTAGCTAATAACTATGGACCCGAAGGTCTGTGGTAAACTACTCACGCTTCATCGGAGAGGCAATGGTGTTGATGTAGAAGCCCTCCGTGATCGAATCCCCCTCCCGCAGGACACCAGAAAAGGTCCCTAGATGGGATCTCATGGGTACAGAAGGTTGCGGCGGTGTAAAAGTGGTTTCGTGGCTCTCCTGGATGTTTTCAGGGTATAAGAGTATATATAGGCGAAGGAACTAGGTCAGGGGAGCTACGAGGGGCCCATGAGGGTGGGGCACGCCCTACCCCCTGGGTGCGCCCTCCTGCCTCGTGGCCGCCTTGTTGCGTCTCCAACTTCATCTCCAAGTCTTCTGGTTTGCTTTCGGTCCAAGAAAGATCATCTCGAAGGTTTCATTCCGTTTGGACTCCATTTGGTATTCCTTTTTTGCAAAACTCTAAAATAGGAAAAAAACAGAAACTGGCACTGGCCCCTCGGTTAATAGGTTAGTCCCAAAAATAATATGAAATAGCATATTAATTCCCATTAAACATCCAAAACAAATAAGATAATAGCATGAAACAATAAAAAATTATAGATATGTTGGAGACGTATCAATCCTCCGTGTGGTCAAAAGGGAATGGAGTATATTCTAACTATTTGAGGTAGCTGGGACTATTTGATAAAATCAGAAAAGATGAAAAGTAGTGGATCTTTTTGAAAATAAAGTTTTAGAGGTTTCCTCTCCTAGTAGCTTTCTGATTTTTAGGGTCACGTCCTACAGTCAACATGTGCTCTGATACCATATTTGTAGCGGCAGCGACCTCAAGCGATCAAACCTCGTATACTGTGTCATCCACGGATCGATATCTTTGGCACACACAATACATCAATGTATATATCAAAGTGCAATCACATGTATGAATAACGTAAAATGGGCTCTTTTTGCGAGCAGCCCCTAACATCTTTTATGGGGAAATCCCAACTGGGCTGTTACATTGGGTGGGCGCGGACTCGTCTAGCAGGTATACGTGGTCTTGACTGACCGACCGTTCGTCCTAGTTGGAGGGACGCTTAGTGTTCGGCTCCAAGAGCGCCCGTATTCTTCAGCGTAAGGCAGCTCGTATTTCCGCTAGCTGTGATGGCCTGCGTGGACCGGGCATCTTGAGTTTGAGGTAGGCGTAATCTTGGTCTTGCATTAAAAGCAGGCGAGGCCGTTCTTTCGAGTAGTGCGTGATAGCCGCTTTGGAATGGAGCGATGTCGAAGGTTAACTCCTTGCTTCTGAAGTTGTTGGGAGAACCGAATACAACCTCTAGTACTAGAGAGCCCTTACAGTGGGCCTCGACACCTGGTATTACTCCTTTAAAGGTAGTGTTGCTTAGGATGGTTCTTGAGGGGTCTATCCCCATTTTGCAGACAGTGTCCTGATATATCAGGTTTAGACTACTGCCGCCGTCCATAAGGACTCGTGTGAGATGCTATCCGTCAATTATTGGGTCGAGCACCAAGGCAGTCGATCCTCTGTGCCGGATACTAGTCGGATGGTCCCTGCGATCGAAGGTGATCGGGCAGGCCGACCAGGGATTAAATTTGGGGGCGATGGTCTCAATAGCATATACGTCTCGGAGTGTGTGTTTGCGTGTTCTCTTTGGAATGTGAGTTATGTAAATCATGTTCACTGTTTTGACTTCTGGTGGGAATTTTTTCTGTCCTCCAGTGTTCGGCTGACGAGGCTCATCCTCATCTTCACTTGGCGTATCCCTCCCCTTTTGTTTGGCATTCAGCTTGCCGGCCTGCTTGAAAACCCAACACTCTCTGTGGGTGTGGTTTGTAGGTTTTTGAAGTCTTAGTGAATCGACATAATTTGTCTAGAATCTTATTTAGGCTGGACGGTCCATCTCTGCTGCCTTTAAATGGCTTCTTCCATTGACCGGGTCGAGAGCCCCTGAATCCGGTGTTGACCGTCGTGTTCTCTGGGCTGCCATCATTGTTTCGACGCTTGTTTTTGTTGCGTCGCGGACTTCCGTTGCCATCCCTAACCCGGATGTGCACAGGTGGCTGGTGCTTCTGGGCCAGCCAGCTATCCTCGCCCCACACAAAGGGTCATAAGGCTTGTTAAGGATGCCATTCTCCTCGGCTTTTCTTGGCGATGTATACAGCAAGCCATTCGTCCCGAATCTTGTGTTTGAAAGCCGCTAAAGGCTTGACGTCCGAGCAATCGACTATTTGATTCTTCTTAGTAGAAATCTGTTCGAGCTTTGGGCGACTCTCGGGCTGTTGAATTATGTGACTTAGGTCATCTGCGTCCGGAGGTCGGACATAGGTCCCTTGAAAATTGGCCCTGAAAGCATCCTCGAGCTCTTCCCAACTTCCAATTGAGTTTTTGGGAAGGCTTTTCAACCAGTGCCGAGCTGGTCCCTTTAATTTGAGGGGTAGGTATTTAATGGCATGGAGATCATCTCCGCGAGCCATGTGGATATGAAGGATAAAGTCCTCGATCCAGACCCTAGGGTCTGTAGTTCCGTCGTATGCCTCTATATTCACGGGTTTAAATCCTCCAGAAATTCATGATCCAGTACCTCATCGGTGAAGCACAGTGGGTGTGCGGCACCCCTGTATTTGATCATGTCGTGGCATGTTGTCGACGGTTGTTGTGTTCGGTTCCGATTCCTAGCTGATGTTTGATCAATGTGATCATTTCGATAGCTCGATCACATCTTGGGGCGCTTCCTAGATCCGTAAATGGATCTGCCATACGGACTTTTGTCCACGAGCTCACGTCGTCGTGTCTTTGACTTGTGTCGGCATCAATAGTGCGTCTTTTCACGGCCGCAGGCGGTGATCGGCTGATCGGTCGTTTTTATTTGAATGGGCTCTGACCTCGTCGTCGAATCGAGCGATAGCTTGCACTTTGGATAGCTCTTTGTGTGACGATTGTCGCCGCATTTTTCTTCTGTGTCGAGCACTTTGTTCCACCTGCGGTTGAGCGTATCATGCTCGGCCTTAAGCCTTTGCTTCTGCTTCTTTAGGCTCCTCGCGGTGGCGATAAGCCTTCTGTGGAGGTTCTCTTGTTCCAAGAGTTTTTCTTGGATGATGAGTGCATCATCGTCCGGGTTGTTCTCCTCTTTGGGGACAAGTTGTTGAATTTTACCCTCGGGATCGGCGTTATCTGACGTCGGCCCCGGACTGTTTTCACCGTCCCCTGGCTCACCCTGCTCCATCGCTGGGTCCATGGGGTCATTGTTTCCTTTGGAATCAACCGGGGTATTATTACTTCTTGCACTGTTGTCGCTATTTTTACTTGGCGGGATTTAGAGCAGCGTCTTTGGCGCCGCTTTGGTGGCTTGTCGAGGGAAGTATTATTCGTTGCATCGTCACCATCGCCTTCTTTTGGTGTGTCCACCATATATATATATATCGTATGATGAGGTGGCGATCTGGCGCCCGATGGGCGGGGTTCTGTTCTTCTCTGCGTCGTCGTAAATCCGGCGGCGTCTTTGGAGAATCAAAATCGTGTGTGTCGGTTAAGTCATCGGCGGTGGCTATGAAGTGGGTGGTGGGTGGGAGCGAATTTCTTAGTCATCCGCTTCCAACAGGCGAACATAGTTGACCATGAATCTCTTGACAAGGAAAGAGGCCTTAATGAGTTGACACATCACCTAAGGCGAGTCTTGAAAAATATCCTGCGATGAGCTCCATGACTGGTGCCCAATCAGATTCGACAGGCATGGGCGCACGCGGTTCGGATCTTGTAGCCGGAGACGAGTCCTAGGGTACGGTGACACCACTCTCACAGGAGGTGGGATCAGTGTTCGGCTCCGACACCAATGAGTGTGCGGCCTCCGTGGTGGGGTCCATCCAGCCGTCCTCGGAAGGCACGATCTGCTCCGGATTGATTCCCGGAGCCAACGCATGTGCGATCTCCCGAATACGGCCCGACGGCAGATCGAAGTCATGCCCATCGTGACTGTTCGGCGCATCCGGCATGGGATCGAATCCGTCGAAGATAAGGTCTCTGCGTATGTCGGCAGTATAGTTTAAGCTTCCAAACCTGACCTGATGGCCAGGGGCGTAGCTATCGATCTGCTCGGATGTGGCGAGTTGGCCTGATGCAAGCCGCCGAATACGAAGATCTGTCCGGGAAGGAAAACCTCCCCCTGGATCGCATCGTTGAAGATGATTGAGGGAGCCATCCAGCCTTATCGCGATGACAAAGTGGAACTCTCAATGAAAGCACCAATGTTGGTGTCAAAACCGGCGGATCTCAGGTAGGGGGTCCCAAACTGTGCGTCTAAGGCTAATGGTAACAGGAGGCAGGGGACATAATGTTTTACCCAGGTTCGGGCCCTCTCGATGGAGGCAATACCCTACTTCCTGCTCGATTGATCTTGATGATATGAGTATTACAAGAGTTGATCTACCACGAGATCGTAGAGGCTAAACCCTAGAAGCTAGCCTATGATTATGATTGTTGTTGTCCTACGGACTAAACCCTCGGTTTATATAGACACTGAGGGGCTAGGGTTACCTGAGTCGATTCTGAGAAGAAATCTACATATCCAAATATCCAAGCTTGCCTTCCACGCAAAGGAGAGTCCCATCCGGACACGGGACAAAGTCGTCAATCTTGTATCTTCATAGTCCAACAGTCCGGCCAAAGTATATAGTCCGGCTGTCCGAGGACCCCTTAATCCAGGACTCCCTCATTGGCTCCTGGGAGTTCCTCCCATGCAAGCCTCCTAGCGATAGCCTGGGCTGGGCCGGCCTACGCGCCTGGCCTGGCCTAGGGCATTTTGTTTTCTTTTCTACAAAAAACAAGGGAAAAATTAAACAAAATAAAAAACATTTTTATATAGGCATATTATATACCAAAAATTTCTGAATGAAAATTTCCTAAAACATGAACATATTTTCATGGCCAAATAAAATCCTCAAAAATATAAATAAAGCAAACAATGCTACTTTTGCATTAAAACCCAACAAAAAATCATGGAACAATTGTATTTGTGCCCCTAGTTAGGTCATGCTCGACTGATTTGCCCCTAGTTTTTCAATAATTGCGGTTTTGCCCAGCTCACTTCACTTGCCTTGTGTTTTTGCCCTTCCGGGGCGGTTCCGACCAATGAGCAGTTGCCACGTGGCGAACCATGATTGGTGGAACGCGCCGAAAAATAAGCTAAAGCGAAAATAAGAAACTATGATGAAGCAAAACATCGATCGGCGTAATATAACGCCCTCGATGCGGCTATATCTCCCGTGTGAAGCACGACTTAGAGCATAACCGCATTGAAAGCAATGTCGCAAGTGAGGTAATCTTCGCACAATCCATGTAATACATAAGGAAAAAAAACATAGTTGGCTTACAATGCCACTTCACACAATTACATGAATAAAGCATTACATCATCCAAATACAATCAAGGTCCGACTACGGAACCAAAATAAAGAAAGAACCCCAAATCGACAAAGGTCCCGATCGACCCCAAGCTGGGCTCCCTCTTGATCAACTAGAGCGGAACAACACAAAGGCAAGATCTTCGCGAGCTCCTCCTTGAGCTTGGTTGCGTCACTGCTTAGTAACATAGGCACACCTGCAAACTGGTTTGGAAGTATCACGGTGAGCCACGGGGACTCGACAATCTCGCACCAGCGAGATCAAGACTATTAAGCTTATAGGAAGGATGTAGTAGTGAGGTGGAGCTGCGACAGCGACTAGCATATATGGTGGCTAACATCGCAAATGAGGCGAGAAGAGAAGGCAAAACACGGTCGATAAAAGTATGATCAGAAGTGATCCTATAGCAACCTGCGTCAAGCATAACTCCAACACCGTGTTCACTTCCGGACTCCGCGGAAAGAGACCATAACGGTAACACATGCGGTTGATGTATTTTAATTAAAATCAACCGGGTTGTCTACAACGGACATTAACAAATTCCCATCGCCACATAACGCGGGCACGGCTCTCGAAAGTTTATACCTGCGGGGTGTCCCAACAGCCCATGACAAGCTCTCGCGATCATCGAAGAATAGACCTTCACCCAAGACACTTGATCGGACTCGGTATCCGGTACATCAAGACATTTCGACAATGGTAAAACAAGACCAGCAAAGCCGCCGATGTGCCAACAAATCCCGATAAGTCGCACGTACCTCGTTCTCAAGGCACACGGATGGGTCGACCTCTGAGTAAAACCAGCCCTTGAGTTGCCCGAGGTGGCCCTTGATCTGCCGTTTGGGACCAACACTCGAAGAGCAGCGGCGGGGGCTAAAATAAAGATGACCCTCGGGCTCCGAAGCAAGGGAAAAAAAGGGCTAGGTGAGGCAAATGGTAAAACCAAGGTTGGGCCTTCTTTGGACAAGTTTTATTCAAAGCGAAGCTGTCGGGGGTCCCATAAATCACCCGACAGCGTAAGAGCATAAAATCCGGGAACATAACACGGTATGGCGGAAACTAGGGCGGCAAGAGTGGAACAAAACACGGGCATAAGGCCGAGCCTTCACCCTTTACCAAATATATAGATGCATTAATAATATAAGAGATATTGTGATATCCCAACAAGTAAACATGTTCCAACAATGAACAACATCTCCATGTTCAACGAGGAACAAACTTCAATCTTCACTGCAACTAACAAGCGCTATAAGAGGGGTGAGCAAAGCGGTAACATAGCCAAACAACGGTTTGCTAGGAAAGGTGTCAAGGTTAGAGGTTCATGGCATTTTGGGAGGCTGACAAGCAAATGGTAGGCATCGTAGCATTGGCATAGCAAAAGCGAGCAAACTAGCATAGCAAAGATAGTAGTGATTTCGGTATGATCATCTTGCGCAAGGTTCTCGAGTTGTCGAAGGCTTGATCCTCGTAGGCATTCTCAACAGGTTCCTCGTTCACGTACTCGTCTCGGCTCTACCCAAAGCAAGAACACAAACAGCGGAACCACAATCAAACAAGGAACAATGCACAAGCAATATGATCTGAAAACATGACATGCGATGCGAGATGTGGTATGCAATGCATATGTGTGCTCCGGAAGGAAAATGATGAACAGGGAATCAACTTGGCAAACCAAGTATGCAGCGGGAAAGATGAGATGATTTCGGTTGAAATCGATATAAAGATCACGGAATCGGATGCACGGTTTGCAAATGACAAGCAAAACAAGAATGCGCAAAGCTGCGTTTAACAGCCCGATGCTACTTAGCGCGCAACACGAAACTATGCTATAGCACCCCAACATAAAAACAAAGCATATGGCAGCGAACTAAGGAGATGCTTAACAAAAGAGAACAACGAGCTACGGCTAAATCACATCATAACATGTTCAAACAAGCATGGTGAAAGTGCTCAAAATATTAGGTTCACAGACTTAGTGAAAATACTAACATGCCAGGAATTAACATCAGGAAGGCATGTTTAGAGCAAGCAAACAACATAATACAGGAACTTATAATAGCAAAGCAAGGCATGACATGATACTACTCAAAGCATATATCAATAGTCCCTTACTGACCATAAGTCAAAAAGGACTCTAAGAAATGATGGCACCCATGTAAACATTGCAAGTTTTATTACAGATTTCAGACTTAGTGAAATATCAGGACATGGCAAAAACAGATAACGAGTAGGCATGTTCGTGAGCTCGATGCACTCACTATAGAGCATCTCATGATAAACTAAGAATACACCCATCAAGAAGACATGGCATAGGAGCTATACATGGCAAGAACAACATCATAGCATACACGGATCAACTACAACGACCTCGTGGAAATTGAATCTCATGCAAAACAATCTGCCAGGAAACATTTTTAAGCAAAAGTAGAGCACGAAAATGACATGCTAGACTACTCCATAAATACCAAAAAAGGCATGGATGGATAGAGCACATCCATATGTTCAAAACACCCTTACTGATCATGCTCAAAAAGGCCATAGATCTCTCTGTAACAACATGAACATATGGCATAAAAATAACAGCAGGACAAGACTTAGTGAAATCACTAAGTTCCTGAAATCAGCAACATCATCATCCCTACTTTGCATGCTTGTTCTAGTTAACACATAACTCACAAAAATACATGGCAAACACCCCTGGAAAGATGGCATGGCAATGTTCAACTCACATGTAGGACTCAAGTTCATAGGGTGCACACATAAATCATGGCAAAAATGACAAAAGAGCTCGAGCTGATAAGATTCTGAAACTAACGATCTGAAGCCTTCTTCCAACAGCATTTCGGGTATCAAGATGAGCTCAAATGCAAATGATGCAATGGAATGAAATGATGTACTCTTCGAGACGAACAATTTGACATATTATACGCGCAAAACGGAGCTACGGATGCGGAGATGTGATGCTATGAAAATGCACGAAAATGTATGAAATCTGGGACTTGGAGATATATCGGGGTCAACCTCTGCGCTGGCACGGAAACCGAGGCACGGCGGATCTCGCCGGATCCGCGGCGCCGGCGGCCGGAATCGTCGGGGCAGGGCATGGGAGGTTGGAAAGGCTTCGCCGGAGGAGGCGGCGGATCTGGCGGTCCGTGGCGGCCGATGGAGGCCGTGGCGGCTCCGGCGGCCGAAGCGGCGGATGTGGCCCGGCGGCAAGGCGGCGGCGAGGCCCTGGCGGGGAATGGCGGCGAGGCAGCCAGGCGCGAAAGGCGCGAAGCGGCAGCGTAGAGGCGCATCCGGCGGCAGGCGGCGTGGTGGAACTTCGTCGGCAGCAGCAGCGGTGTAAGCGAGTGTGAGGCGGCAGCGGTGCAGGCAGCGGCGGCCAGTTGGCCATGAGGTGGATCTGGATCTGAGGCGGCGGCGGCGATAATGGTATGTGGAGCCCGCGTGCGCGGCAACAGGGTTGAGCATGGCGGTTAGAGTGGCGTGGCGCGATCTGATTCGCGGAGTGTGGTGGCGGAGGCGTCCGGCGTGAGGCGGACATGTCCGTGACCGGAGGAGATTTAGGGTTTCATCGCGAATTTGGAATGGGGGTGTATATATAGGCATAGAGGAAGCTAGGAGAGTCCAAATGAGGCGGTTTTTACCCCGTGATCGTGATCGAACGACCCGAGTGCATGGAGAGGAGTTTGGTGGGTTTTGGGCCACTTTGGAAGGGTGTTGGGATGAAACAAAGAGGCTTTCCACGGTTACCGGTTAACGTTGGAGTATAACGACCTCCAAATGGCCGAAACTTGACAGGCGGTCTGCGGTGCTATACCAAGGCAGCTTAGCAAACCTCGAACCATTCAGAAAAGTTTAATACCCGCACGAAAAGAGGAAGAAGGGAACAGGAGGACATAGGAGTACGGATTGCAAAAAGCAGACAAGGGAAAAAGGCTCGGATGCATGAGGCGAACATGTATGCAAAATGAGATGCACATGATGACATGATAAAATGCAAATGATGACGTGGCAAAGTGCAACACACAAGCAAATGACATGGCAAAGACGGCGAATAACTGGCGGACACCTGGCGCCTCGGATCCGGGGTGTTACAACACTCCACCACTATGAGAGGATCTCGTCCCGAGATCTAGGATGGCACCGGAGGAAAGCGGAAGAGGAAGAAGAGGTAAAACTAAGTTGCTTCTTTGTGAGCAGGTGAAACCACGAACCTTGAGAGGTTGAGCAATTTAAAAGAAAGAGTACAACGGAGATGAACGAGATTGCAAACAAACCGGTAGGAAAAGAGGAACAAGGAGCATTACGAGAACTTGAAGGTTGCAAAGACATGGAAATAAGAGCTTAATGGACAAGATAGAATTCGAAACCACTCCGGTTAAACAAGATAGAGAATAGATAAGATTGATATAATTTGAGCAGCACTCCGACTGAAAAGAGATGCAAGACTTGATAAGATGAAAAGAACTTGAAGAGATGACACAGCACTCCGGTTAAATGGATAAGCACGAAAAGAACACGATCCTCACAATCGAGATGATGAGTGAAAAGAGCAACATCACAATGCCTCCGTAACGAAAGAATAGAAGTTAGACCGTTGGGATAAAGGGACGGAGAAGAAAATGACAACTTCTACCACAATTGAATTTGGAAGAGCCTCCTTGCAAGAAGGTTAGAATAGAGTTGTTGGAAGACCAACAACGAAAAGTATAAGCTTGTAGTGGGCTTATGGAAACATCTCAACATTATGAGGTGACAACCGGCCACTAACGGAAACAATTGCTTGCTTGAGATTAACGAAGAGATGAAAGCTTGTTCCATCAAGATGGAAAAGAGATAACTTGGGTCATTAATAAGCACCAAAATAGCAACAATCCTTAGGGAAGGCTTTTGGTGAAAACATGACACAAGATAAATCCAACGAAGAGATTGATGGATTTAAAATACCTCATTCTTGACAACATGTGAATCATGAAACATGAATGGCTATCAAAATGACATAACACCACACGAAAAGATAAGGTCGAAGAAGCGCACTTGAATGCAAGATGAAGAATGCTTGAACTCCTCAAAACAAAACAAGTGTTGGGCACCTGTTTAATTTTGAGTATAGCTTAGCGGATCATAACCCGGCGAAATCTTGAAGAACAATTGAAGAATGAAAAGAATCCTTGATGAACCACCATGTATAGCCTCCATGAAGAACTTCGGTAAACAAAGGGTGATAGAAAGAAGAAGTTGAAAACACAAGGTGAATCCTTGCAATGATTTAGATGGAGCTTGGCGAGGAGATAATCTGGAAAACTTAGAATTACGGAAGAAAGATGAACAACAAGAAGTCAAGAATTTATTCCTCTGAACAAACTCGAAGGAAAGGATTAATCACTTGGATGAAACAAGAATAAGAATTATGTTATGCGTATCCTTCACCAATTTAAATTGATGACAAACAGCGGTTTGGCATACTACTTATTCTCGTAGAAAGGATTAAAGAGATAGATCAAAACTTGAGAAGGTCTTCAGCGAACCACGGTAGGATTGGAACAACAAATGAATTGATATGATGAACAAGGAAGAGAGATCTTGAAAGAACCACCGTAAGAATTGAAAAATGAACGTAGCAAAGGCACAATTCACCGGGATGAATTGGAAAATGAATGAAGATACTTGACAGAATTTAGAAACAAGAGAACAAAGAGATCCTAAGCTGACTAGAGTGAACTTGAATGATGCACCGGTAAGATTGGAGAATGAGAGCTGAAAGCTGAGAATGAGGAATTATGACATGATGGCCTACGGAGGAAAGAAATGGAAACAACTCATGAAATGCTCCGGATGGGTAAAAAAAAGAGTTCTCACAATCGAAAACAATTATGAGAGAATGGCATCAAGCTAGCACCATGAATCTTGAAGAGAATAGAGCAAGATTAAAGAGAAACTCTTCTTCGTTCTTCAAATGATGAGAATGACAATGAGAAACACCACCAAGAATTATTGAGGCACGGAAGAATCAAAAGCGAAGAGGTTGAGCCAACTAAGAAAAGAATTTGAAAGATCTTGGAGAAAAGCATTTGGTGATGATAACTCATTCTTCGTCAAACTTGGAGAAGAATTTAGGATAGCTCGGGAAAAATAGAAGAGTCGGGTAAGATCACAGGAAAAGACACGTGGGTTAGGGCCCTCAAAAGAACACCGTTGAAAAGATTTAAAGAGATATTGCACGGTTGAATTAAATGACTTGAATGGGATACCAATCTCGAAATATCTTGAATGGATTGAGAATGGAAGCATAAATCTTCGAGATATCTTGAGCACTCCGGAATAACGAATAGCGAGAAGTAGAATGATAATGAGGTGCACCGGTATGAGAAGACATTGAAATGAGGAAAAAGATATGATCAACAAAACTTGACTTGAATCCATCGGAGAAGAGAAAAGAATGAGGAATGACGAACTAGAAGAACATCTTCTTGCGAACCACCGGGTAAGAACATTGACAGAAAAGAATGGAGAAACTTCACAAGAATAAATGGATACTTGATTAAGAAATCTGAGTCCTTGAAGAAAAAGGGTGGGAGGGTGGGAAAAACAAAGGCAACTTGGAGACGGATGAAACAAACACCGTTGAGAAGAAATGATAATTGGTCTTGCGGATGGGGAGAATGATGTGATCATCTCGAAGAGAAGCGCACCGGTTGGAAAAGGATTAACATGAGAACCTCAATGATTAAAAAGGGTTAGTACTCCCATAAAAATATGAGAACACCGTTTAGAAAAGGTATGGAATCAACATTTGGCATTGAAGCAACTCGAATACCACAACTCAAAACAAAAACAAAGGACTGGCTTGCAGAATAAGCGGAACAAACATATGATAGAATTTAGTCCGAAGTTTTCGTGGTGGGGCCTACGGGCTCAATCGTGCAGCACAATCATGTACAAGGCGGTGCACATGAAATCTGAGGCGTCCCAGTCGGCATAGCCAAGGACTCTTTAAGACACAATGAGACCCTTTGTAAAACCAACCGTGAATAGGCGGACCACTGGGCGTCGAACCCCAATTTCATATCATACATCCGTCGGAAAGATATCCTAAGAGCTACTTGAATTCCCATCTATAAAACTCTCGAAATTTTACGGTTATGCAATCGGTGTTGGGGATACAGGGGCAATATATCTCACCAAACTAACAATCCCTACATCCGGTGTATCCATCCGTCGACACATAACCAAAAACCTTGAAATCGTCTACCTCAACCTTGAAAAACATCCGTTATACAAGTCATGGCAATACTCCGTACTCACCTCGATCTTTGGGTTAGCGGGGTTATCTCACCAACAACTGCATAAAAGATTTTCGATGTCGGTGTACTAAACTCGGTATTCGAGGCGCAGCGATAAAATTATGGCGACAACACCTCGGAGCTCAACTCCGGGACACTGCCACAACCCTAAATGACGGAGGCACCAAGAACAATGTTCTCGTCATAAGAATATCGAACGATTCCAAGATACCAGCGTGATCCTAAAATTTTTTTAGTGAAATTTGGGAAAGAAGAGTCAAAACTCTCGTCGGGATACCTCACCGGAAGGTCGAAGGGGTTGGGGAGTAAAAAGAATCCTACTCTCCGATATATAATCCTAAATGACTCAAAACATTTTTCAAGACACAACTCGGCGCTAAAAAGCGATCAGCGGTGGGGCTCCTAAGGTGGGGAAGGCTCGATTACCAACTTAGCGCCCTCGATGCGGCTATATCTCCCGTGTGAAGCACGACTTAGAGCATAACGCATTGAAAGCAATGTCATAAGTGAGGTAATGTTCGCACAATCCATGTAATACATAAGGAAAAAAAACATAGTTGGCTTACAATCGCCACTTCACACAATTACATGAATAAAGCATTACATCATCCAAATACAATCAAGGTCCGACTACGGAACCAAAATAAAGAAGAACCCCAAATCGACAAAGGTCCCGATCGACCCCAAGCTGGGCTCCACTCTTGATCAACTAGAGCGGAACAACACAAAGGCAAGATCTTCAGCGAGCTCCTCCTTGAGCTTGGTTCGTCACTGCTTTCGGTAACATAGGCACACTGCAAACTGGTTTGGAAGTATCACGGTGAGCCACGGGGACTCGGCAATCTCGCACCAGCGTGATCAAGACTATTTAAGCTTATAGGAAGGATGTAGTAGTGAGGTGGAGCTGCGACAAGCGACTAGCATATATGGTGGCTAACATACACGCAAATGAGAGGCGAGAAGAAGGCAAAAGCACGGTCGATAAAGTATGATCAAGAAGTGATCCTATAGCAACTGCGTCAAGCATAACTCCAACACCGTGTTCACTTCCGGACTCCGCGGAAAGAGACCATCCGCGGTAACACAGCGGTTGATGTATTTTAATTAAGGTCGACTTGGGTTGTCTACAACGGACATTAACAAATTCCCATCGCCACATAACGGCGACACGGCTCTCGAAAGTTTATACCTGCGGGGTGTCCCAACAGCCCATGACAAGCTCTCGCGATCATCGAAGAATAGACCTTCACCCAAGACACTCCGATCGGACTCGGTATCCGGTACATCAAGACATTTCGACAATGGTAAAACAAGACCAGCAAAGCCGCCCGATGTGACAAATCCCGATAAGAATCGCGCGTACCTCGTTCTCGGAGCACACCGGATGGAGTCGATCTCTGAGTAAAACCAGCCCTCGAGTTGCCCGAGGTGGCTCCATGATCTGCCGTTTGGACCAACACTCGAAGAGCAGCGGCGGGGGCTAAAATAAAGATGACCCTCGGACTCCGAAACCCAAGGAAAAAAAAAGGGCTAGGTGAGGCAAATGGTAAAACCAAGGTTGGGCCTTCTTTGGACAAGTTTTATTCAAAGCGAAGCTGTCGGGGGTCCCATAAATCACCCGACCCAGCGTAAGGACATAAAATCCGGGAACATAACACGGTATGGCCGAAACTAGAGGCGGCGAAGTGGGACAAAACACCGGGCATAAGGCGAGCCTTCCACCCTTTACCAAATATATAGATGCATTAATAATATAAGAGATATTGTGATATCCCAACAAGTAAACATGTTCCAACAATGAACAACATCTCCATGTTCAACGAGGAACAAACTTCAATCTTCACTGCAACTAACAACGCTATAAGAGGGGTGAGCAAAGCGGTAACATAGCCAAACAACGGTTTGCTAGGAAAGGCGTCAAGGTTAGAGGTTCATGGCATTTTGGGAGGCTGACAAGCAAATGGTAGGCATCGTAGCATTGGCATAGCAAAAAGCGAGCAAACTAGCATAGCAAAGATAGTAGTGATTTGAGGGTATGATCATCTTGCACGCAAGGTTCTCGAGTTATCGAAGGCTTGATCCTCGTAGGCATTCTCAACAGGTTCCTCGTTCACGTACTGCGTCTCCGGCTCTACCCAAAGCAAGAACACAAGCAGCGGAACCACAATCAAACAAGGAACAATGCACAAGCAATATGATCTGAAAACATGACATGCGATCACGAGATGTGGTATCAATGCATATGTGTGCTCGGAAGGAAAATGATGAACCGGGCATCAACTTGGCAAACCAAGTATGCGCTGGAAAGATGAGATGATTTCGGTTGAAATCGATATAAAGATCACGGAATCGGATGCACGGTTTGCAAATGACAAGCAAAACAAGAATGGCGCAAAGCTGCGTTTAACAGCCCGATGCTACTTAGCACGCAACACGAAACTATGCTATAGCACCCCAACATAAAAACAAAGCATATGGCAGCAAACTAAAGGAGATGCTTAACAAAAGAGGAACACTGAGCTACGGCTAAATCACATCATAACATGTTCAAACAAGCATGGTGAAAGTGCTCAAAATATTAGGTTCACAGACTTAGTAAAAATACTAACATGCCAGGAATTAACATCAGGAAGGCATGTTTAGAGCAAGCAAACAACATGCTACAGGAACTTATAATAGCAAAGCAAGGCATGACATGATACTACTCAAAGCATATATCAATCGTCCCTTACTGACCATAAGTCAAAAAGGACTCTAAGAAATGATGGCACCCATGTAAACATTGCAAGTTTTATTACAGATTTCAGACTTAGTGAAATATCGGGACATGGCAAAAGCAGATAGCAGTAGGCATGTTCGTGAGCTCGATGCACTCACTACAGAGCATCTCATGATAAACTAAGCATACACCCATCAAGAAGACATGGCATAGGAGCTATACATGGCAAGAACAACATCATAGCATACACGGATCAACTACAACGACCTCGTGGAAATTGAATCTCATGCAAAACAATCTGCCAGGAAACATTTTTAAGCAAAAGTAGAGCATGAAAATAACATGCTAGACTACTCCATAAATACCAACAAAGGCATATATGGATAGAGCACATCCATATGTTCAAAACACCCTTACTGATCATGCTCAAAAAGGCCATAGATCTCTCTTTAACAACATGAACATATGTCATAAAAATAACAGCAGGACAAGACTTAGTGAAATCACTAAGTTCCTGAAATCAGCAACATCATCATCCCTACTTTGCATGCTTGTTCTAGTTAACACATAACTCACAAAAATACATGGCAAACACCCCTGGAAAGATGGCATGGCAATGCTCAACTCACATGTAGGACTCAAGTTCATAGGGTGCACACATAAATCATGGCAAAAATGACAAAAGAGCTCGAGCTGATAAGATTCTGAAACTAACGATCTGAAGCCTTCTTCCAACAGCATTTCGGGTATCAAGATGAGCTCAAATGCAAATGATGCAATGGAATGAAATGATGTACTCTTCGAGACGAACAATTTGACATATTATCGCGCAAAACGGAGCTACGGGTGCGGAGATGTGATGCTATGAAAATGCGAAAATGTATGAAATCTGGGACTTAGAGATATATCGAGGTTGACCTCTGTGACGCTTGCGGAAACCGAGGCCTGGCGGATCTCGCCGGATCGGCGCCGTGCCGGCGGAATCATCGGGGCAGGGCAGGGAGGTTGGAAGGCTTCGCCGGAGGAGGCGGCCGGTCGGATCGGCGGCCGTGTGGCAAGATGGAAGGCCGTGGCAGCGGCCGAAGCGGTGATGGCGGCGTGTGGCCAGCCGGCCGGCCGGCGGAGCGAAGCCGGAGGAGGGCCATGGCCGAAACGCCAGCGGCGCCAGGCCGGCCGGCGGCGATGCCGGCGGCGGCGGCCGGCGTGGAGCGCATCCGGCCAGCGGCGAAACGCAGCCGGCGTGGTGGCTTCGCCAGGCAGCAGCGGTAAGCGGGTGGCAGGAGGCGGCGGTGCGAGCAGCGGCTCAGTTCGGCCCGGCGGGCGGATCTGGAGCCGGCGGCGGCGATGTGGGTATGCGAGAACCCGTGGCGCGACAGGTTGGGCAGCGAAGGCGGTTGGGGCTGGCGTGGCGCGATCGATTCGCCGGGTGAGGTGGCGGAGGGCGTCGTCCGTGAGCGGACATGTCGGCGGCCGGAGGGAGGATTTAGGGTTTCATCGCGAATTTGGAATGGGGGTGTATATAGGCATAGAGGAAGCTAGGAGAGTCCAAATGAGGGCGGTTTTGACCCTGTGATCGTGATCGAGCGGCCAGGAAACATGGAGAGGAGTTTGGTGGGATTTGGGCCACTTTGGAAGGGGTGTTGGGCTGAAACAAAAAAGGCTTTCACGGTTGCAGGTTAGCAGTTGGAGTATAACGACCTCCAAATGGCACGAAACTTGACAGGCGGTCTCTGGATTGCTATACCAAGGCAGCTTGGCAAACCTCGGGCCATTCCGAGAAAGTTTAATAGCCGCACACGAAAAGAGGGAAGAAGGGAACACCGGAGGACATAGGAGTACCGGATTGCAAAAACGGACAACGGGGAAAAAGGCTCGGATGCATGAGACGAACATGTATGCAAAAATGAGATGCACATGATGACATGATAAAATGCAAATGATGACGTGGCAAAGTGCAACACACAAGCAAATGGCATGGCAAAGACGGCGAATAACTGGCGGACACCTGGCGCATCGGATCCGGGGTGTTACACACAACTAGGGGCACGAATGCAAAAATCCCAAAAATCATTTTAAAATACCAAAATGATTTAAAATTTATTTTCTCCTAATTTTCCATTGAAGGGAATCATTTTACCCTTATTTCCATTTATTTATTTATAGGAGATTTTTTTGAATAAAAGGCAAATAAGTCCTAAATGAAAGTGGTTTTCGAAATACCTTCAAAGGGCTTTTAATTTGATTCTTTTAAACTTCCAACTCATATTTCATTATATTTGAAGAAGTCACTTTATCTTCTCTCCTGAAAATCATTGACTTGCATAAAGTTTCAAATTTGAAATATTTTCAGCCGGAATTCAAATCTTTGCAAACCCCTTTTCATTTCTTGGAATGGAAGAAGTCATATCATCTTCACTCTAGGGTTTTGTGATGAAATGAATTTGAATTCACTGAGATCAATAAGACAAAGGGGAAAGTCTTGGAATGTCATTTCATGTCTCTCATTCAACTTTCAAAAAGTTTCAAATTTCACTCAATTTCACACAAGCAACCACACAACAATCAGACAAACAATCAAAACTATTTATTTAATATAACATTCCAAAATTTTTAGAATTTCGGGATGTTACAGGTAGGATTGGAGTGTCTTGGTCTCAACACATGAGTAGGTGGTTCTCCCTCAGAAAATGAGTAGTGGAAGTGTAGGCACGTTCGGATGGCTCTCTCACAAATGGAGAAGGGGGTGGAGGGGTATGTATCGCCTCCACACAAAATCCAACCGTTACACACATTGAGCCAACTCGGTGAGACCGAATAGAAGAACTCGATGAGACCGATTTAGTTCAAAATGTGAACATCAGGAATCTCGGTGGGACCGACGAGATCAACTCAGTGTGATCGATGTGCTAGGGCTAGGGCGAAACCTCATCTCGATGAGACCGATTTCAGCAAAGAGCAAACAAAGAGTTGGTCAAGCAAACTCGGTGGGACCGATCGCTCATTTTGGTGAGACCGAAATGTTACAAAGGGAAACAGATAGTTTGTCAAGCAAACTCGGTAGGACCGATCGCTCACTTCGGTGAGAACGAAATGTTATGAAGGGAAACAGAGAGTTTGCAGGGCCATCTCGGTTAGACCTATATCCATATCAGTGTGACCGGATTATCTAGGGTTTCTGGCAGCGGCTATGTCAACTGAACTCGGTGGCGCCGGATAGAGTAGATCGGTGGGGCCGAGTTTGACTTTGGGTTTGGGACATATTTGGAGTGGGAAAGTGGTTGAGGGTTTTGGAGCAATGTCACTAAGCACTTTGAGAAAGTAGACCATTAAGCAAATGTCATCCCCTTTTAATAGTATTGGCTTTCCTATGGACTCAATGTGATCTTGGATCACTAAAATATAAAAAGAAGAGTCTTGAGCTTTTGCCAATCTTTGTCCTTAGCATTTTGAAGGGGTTCCACATCCTCTTGTCCTTGCCACGCCATTGTTAAACTAATCTAAAATACACTAGGTAAAGGTATTAGTTCAACAAGAGCATTTTAGTTAGGTTATGGCAAAAACAATAATGCTATGTTTCTCATCTTTCGATTTCAACGTGCAGTTGTTTCATCGCTGCGAGGGTCTCGTGTTCGAGGAGCTCCGCCCCTGCGTTCGTGGGTGAGCACAAATGGCATCTCCTCCTCCCCCCTTAATTATTTCCTCTGTTTCGGCCTTCGTGCCGATGACACTAGCTAGGTAACTACAGTCGCGTAACCAGCATGCGCCTCTCGTCCGGAAGGGTTGCATCCATAAATATGCATTCAGTTGCATATTTATCACCGTAACTCACGGACAGCCCGAGTATGTGTAGATTGAGTACGTTCTCCATGCTCTACCCCATTTCGAGACAAAATTTTGTCAGCGCCTCCCAGTTGTTCTCCGGATGCACATTCTCTCGACTTTTTCTTTGAGGCGTGTATCGGGAAACGGCCGAAAATCTTCTAAGCCCCCAATGTCACCGAACAATGAAATCATAAATCTATACTCTCCGAGTGAGATTAGGACCTATCTTTACGTATTAGAGTGTAGGTTGCATGGACGTAATAAAATTGACAAACTAGATTAACTGATGAATATCCATGCAACCCGTCAATGTGTCAATGATTGTATGCGAAATCAGCTATTTACGTAGACAAAATCGTACGAGTAACCATATCTAAGACACTTAAGACACCTTAGT
>JAHHZJ010000403.1:0-26598 GCA_021437245.1 Aegilops speltoides
ATCGTAGAACTAGTTAGCCAACATTGTAAGTTTTGGCCCATACTTCTCTACCTTTGATATCTTGAGCCTCTTTGTTGATAGAATGCGGAGCGAGCTTTTGCCACGTCGCGCTCTTCCTCTAAGGCGTCAAACTGTCCTGCCGATCCAGCTCGGCTTCTCTTTCTTCGTACATCGCCTTGGTGAGTTATGAATTATGTCGCGAGCAAAACTGCCTCTGCGCCGTATATCATAAAAATGGTGTGAATCCGGTAATGCGATTGGCGTGGTCCGCATCCCCGAGTCTGGAGTCGAGCTACTCTACCCAGTCGTGTTAGATTCATGAGGGACCGCACTAGTGCAGGTTTAATGCGCTCATGATTAGACCATTTGCTCGTTCGACTTGACCCGTTAGTTTGAGGGTGATAGGCGAAGCGCGTAATCGAGCTTGATGCCCATGTTTTGCACGAGTTTAACCTCGTCGGCCATGAGGTTAGTGCCGTTATCGATGATGATGCTATGGGGACCAGTAACGATGTACTACCCACGATATTAAGTCTATCACGGGTCGGATTCGGCCGTCTTAAGCGGCAGGCCTCTATCCATTTGGTGAATTTATCCATCATGACCAATAGGTATTTTTTGCTTGTGGGGTCCTCCTTTAAGGGGTCCAACCATGTCAAGCCCCATACCGTGAATGGCGGGTGATGGGTATAGTTTTGAGGCGATTAGGCGGCATGTGGCTTTGATTAGCAAGAGGCGGCAACCCGGCGCATCGTTGGACTAAGTCATGTGCATCTGCCGGGCCGTCGGCCGATAAAATCATGTCGGAAGGCCTTGCCTACAAGGTCCGAGCTACGACATAGTGCTGTCGATTGTCAAAACCGGCGGATCTCGGTGGGGTCGGCTGTGCATCTAGGCGGATGGTAACAGGAGACAAGGGACATGATGTTTTACCAGGTTCGGGCCCTCTCGATGGAGGTAAAACCCTACTCTGCTTGATTGATATTGGTGATATGGGTAGTACAAAGTGGATCTACCACGAGATCAAGGAGGCTAAATCCTAGAAGCTAGCCTATGGTATGATTGTTGTAATGGTTGTTTGTGTCCTCTGGACTAAAACCCTCCGGTTTATATAGACACGGAGGGCTAGGGTTACAGTCGGTTACAATGGTAGGAGATCTACATATCCGTATCATAAGCTTGCCTTCCATGCCAAGAAAAGTCCCATCCGGACACGGGGCGAAGTCTTCAATCTTGTATCTTCATAGTCTTGGAGTCCGGCGGTGATGATATCCGGCTGTCGGACACCCCCCTAGTCAGGACTCCTCGGTAGCCCCTAAACACGGCTTCAATGGCGATGAGTCCGGTAGCGCATAATGTTCGGCATTGCAAAGCGGGTTCCTCCTCCAAATAATCCATAGAAGATTGTGAACACCGGGATAGTGTCGGCTCTGCAAAATGAATTCCACATTCCACCGTAGAGAATAATATGTACACAAGTTCAATCGGCTGGCGTATTGCGTGGCATGACGTCACGCCACTACAAGCCTACTTGAACGTTTTTCATTATACCACCTCGGTAGCGTCTAGCGAGCGGTTTCATAACGCGTCTTGTCGAGCGAAGATCGTGTTCCCTTATCGAGATTCTCATCAATACGACGTGGGTAACCCAACGCGCCATTGATGGTGGCGCTTAGGAGATAAGCGAGTTTTACCGGGCGGTGGGGGCGCATAGTCTTCGATTCGCCTATATATAAGGGGATGAGATCCGCCTTTTTACCTCGCCTTCTTCCTCCTTTGCTTATCCATCTTCGCTTTTCGAGCTCCGGCACCCAAGTTCACGCATCTCGTCTCAACCTTCTCCGGCCATATGCGGGCGGGAGGTAAATGGTTGGCCTCCACCGTTAAGGAGGACACATCGCCAAACTTCTGCGCCGGATACCTTCCGGCGACATGCGCGCCGGCTGCCCGACAAGAGGCAGCTCATTCCCACCAGGCCCCATGAGAGGTCGTTTTCCTTCCCCACTTCCTCCGCGGACTGGGCTTTCACTTCACCTTTGTCCAGGGGCTCATGTTCTACTCGGCTGGATTTCCCGCGATCTGGCGCCGAACTTCATCCTCAACATCTCGGCGTTTATCGTGGTGTGCGAGCCTTCCTGCGCATCAGCCCCCACTTGACGTGGCTCAAGACCTTCAATGTTAAGCGAAGGTAGTGAAGGGCACTCAAGCGGAGTGTGGGGCGCCATGTTGGGCAAGATGCCCGCGTCCTCTGATTCGAAGGGGCCTTTGTGGAGTCCGTCAAGGGGTGGCGATCGGGGTGGTTCTACCAGCAGCGCGACCCTCGTGGGCGGCGGCCCCGAGTTCAGATCTGGTATCCTGTGCAGCTCACCTCCTAGAAAGAGAAGGGATTGCTATGGGGTAGTTAGGAGGAGGCGGGACTCAAGCACTGTATCAAAGCTGGTGAACAAAAGCTCGGGCTTGTGCGTGGTCAAGTCATGCTTTCGTCGCGGATTCTCCCATGCCAAACGGGCATTCAACTTTGTGGGAGTTCGATCCGGCACAGCACGGGCGTTGGCGGGCTCTTGACCTGACGTGCTGAAAGCGCTGGAGGTCTTTGTTTAAGGCGCTTGAAAGCCCCCTCATCCGTGCCGGAAGATCGTGGATTTCTCTGCAGCGTCGGTGACGAGGTAAGTGATTCTACCCCTTCACGGGACACTTGTTGTTAATAGTTTTGACCCTAAGCGGGTTTCAATCTCCCTTTTCCTTTGATAGAATTTGGATGAAGAAGGCGAGCAGCTCATCTGCTTCGGCTCCATGCCGAAATCGGTGGCCCGTCTAGCGGGGCTCTAGTTCGGCACCACATGGTGGCTTGGGAGAAAAAACAAGAAGGTGGCCCACGAATACCGAAAGAGTTCCGTTTTTGGTGTCAAGCGACTCGGCGGACTCTGTCGAATGAGGAGGAAAAGAGAATCTCTCGGAGGAGGAGAGAAGGAAGCTTCCCCAATAGGGAGGCGGAGGGTCAGAGGAAGAACTATTCCCGGATAGCCCATGGCGCCAGCCTTGGCGATGAAGAAAGTAGCCTTCAAGGGCGAGTCTCCGGCGAGATCGTAAGTATCTGGATTCTGAATGATTTATAATTTCTTTTATGTCACATAGTGTCCTTCTAATGCCCGCCTGCCTGCGGTCGGGCCGATGATGATCTCCCGCTTCATCGGTGGTCGTTCTTCCGTCGGATGTGGATTCCATCAGACCGCCTCCACCCTCGCGCCCTGAGGCGCGCCGAGGTGGGGTCGAAAGGACCCATCGGGAGGAAGCTCGGGCGCCACAAGGCAGCCTCCGGACTTTCGCTTGAGACTCTCGCCGGAACCCGCGGTGGTTCAGTCTGGCGTGACCCCTTCGCGAAGGGCAAGACCGTGTTACCGGCGACCCCCATCAACGGGCGCGGACAGACTTGTTGGGCGCTCAAAGCGCTTCCATCGAGGCTACCGCACTATCATGAGTCGCGGTGATTGAAAATTCACTTGCCAAGCGGGCTGGCGAAAACTCTTGATAACCTTCTAACGAGCTTTGAGGTAGAATTTAAAATTATGTAATGTAATACCGCATAGGCAGTAGCCCACGATGCTCGGTTCGGTGTTGGAAAGAAAAATCGGACGAGGATCTAAAAGATATCTGTGAGTTGCTAAAAAGTATGTCAATATGGGTTTTGAGGCTATTTCTTGACCTCTGCCTTGCCTGCTGCGAGGTCGGTGCATTGAAGCGAGATCTCGGCGGTCGAGCAAGAGCTCGGCCGTGCCAAGCAGCTCGAGGACAAAGAAGGTGAGTAACACCACTTTGAATAGTTACCTTCTGAGAAAAGGATTTGGGTTGCAATAAAAATAACAAGGATAACATAGGTGCTGCGGGGCCCCGAACAAGGTGGCGACCCTGAAGGAGGCCGTGTCCATGGCCGCAGCAATATGTGGCTGTTGAGACAGCGGGCGAGAAGCGAGGAGAACCTGAGGTGGTGGAAGTGCGGCAAGAGCTCCGAGCTCTCATGGAAAAACATGAGACTTTGGGCGCGACTCAAAACTTCGAGTCAGAGCTTGCCTCGGCTCGAAAAGTATAAAGCTGCCATGGCGAGGGCCCATAAGGCCCTTGGAGATTTAAGCGATGAAGAAAATAAGCGGCGGGTAAAGGCATTTTTCATGCAAAGCAAGCATGTTAATGTAAACTACGACGGCCTTACCGAATTCGTTGCTCTCGAGGCGTTTGCGGATCTGCCTGCTGCGATGTGTCGATCCGCGCATTCTCTGAGGCGAGGGAGCTCAGCGGAGAAAGGTCTTACGGTCTCGATCTGTTTGAGGCCCGGCCATCCAGTGCCCCTAGCGACCAGGTGAAGCAGTGGTCGAGCTCCTAAAATAGCCGAGCAGGCCATGAAGGGCCTCATAGTCGGTGTGGCTTGGAGGCCATGCACAGGAGCTACTTGGCCTTGTCGTGTGGTGGTGGATGCATGCCCACTGGTGGAAGTCATCAAAGCGCTCCGCTTATATTGAAGGTGCTTGTCGGGCCCTTGCCAGCGCAAAGAGTGCGTGGGGCAAGCTGGATGCGGAGAGCTTATCACTGCAGCGCGCGCCCGATTGGGCAAGAAGTATCGTCGCCGAGATGTACTATAAAACTGTCTGAAGGGTGCATAAGATTGCGGATGAGTGCCCGAAGATGTAATTATTAGAGTGGAGCTACGCTATGTGTTATCACATGCGCTAAAAACTTTGTTCATATCGCTAAGCAACGCTTTTAATTTAAAATATTACCTTCATGCGGCCGTTTATAAAATCGAGAGATGGCAAAGTCGTCGGCCCAGCCCCCATGCCACTAGTCTTTGGGGTGTTGAGATAAACTTGAGCACTCTTGTTCCCATTTTGGGTCCATCTGAGGGCGCTCAACACAACGAACAAAGGCAACGGACTTATCTTTGTGAACACTCTCACTTAGCCATAGAATTCTATAATTTTAAATTTGTGAAGCCCCTAGTATTCGGAGAGACCCGAATTCGAGGCGCTATCACGCCTTCATTGGACATTATAAGGTTCTTCGCTCTAAGCGGCATAAGTCTTTAAGGACCGAAAAACCTCTCGAACAGCGACCGGTCTCTCGCCTTATCATGCTGTCAGGTTTAGCTTTCTCCACTAAAGCTCACCCAGCTCAACGGGCGCCAATCGCGATGGTTCTCCAGTCACTACCTTAGGCGTGAGCAGGCGTAAGGTACCAAAACATGGGCAGAGGCGAGCCCAACTATTGACCCAAGACATGATTAGTCGATTCATATAATGCTATAAGTTCGGGGTGCCGCACTTATGGAAGTGTTCGGACTTATCACACCATAATGCGGGGAACATAAGCCCCTGGTGTATTCGGCCGTACCAAATTGTATGGGTGCAAGATGTCATAAATGAACATATATGTAAAGTAATGCAATTATAGGCAAAAAGTGCTGCATTATTTATTCAAGGAATTCTGCTATGAGTGCGGGATGATACAAGTAGTGCGGTAAGAAAGGGATTGGACTAATTAAACATGTCCCCCTCCAGGGGTGGGCTGCGGACTGGTGTATATAATGAAATTTAATGCTCGTAATGGAGACCACACAGTGTTAATTCGTAGCCTTTTTTCCTCCTCACTGTTGCATCGTGAGTTCGGTGAGGCGCGCCCTTGAGACGGGGAACCTCTACAGTGAGCAGAGTCTGTATATAAAAAGAAGGAAAATAAAAATAAAGGCAGGTGACACACTTGGGGTCCACTGGTGTGAGTCGGCACCTCTGGTCTGTTGTGGTCGTGCCCCTCCCCTATGCCCATGGTATCTCGGGCGTAATGATGTGCAGCGGAGGTTAGTCTTACAATCATCAAGGGGCTGGGGTTGGGGCCACATTGCTCTGGCGATGCTCGGGCGTGCCGGTGGTCTTGATTGATGTTGCTCCGGAAGCGCTTGGCCTTGTCCGTCGTTTAGCGGCGTGCTCGAAAATTGCCTTAGAGGCTGCTACTGTACTTACGCGAGAGCAGTGTATGTTCCTCCGTTCGGAGGGAGCATTCCGTATATCGATTGGCCGTGATGACTCCACGAGGCCTGGCATCTTGAGCTTGAGGTATGTATGTCACGGCACGCGTTGAACTTCTGCGAGCAGCGGTTCGTCCCGAGCGAGGCGTGATAGCGGCTATCGGAATGGTACTATGTCGAAGATTAACTCCTTGCTCGGGAAGTTATCCGGGGATCGAAGACCACTTCCGTGTGGTGAGCTGTACAATTGGCCTCGACACCTGGGTGATGATGCCTTTGAAGAGTCGTCTTTGTAGGTTTAATCCTTGAGGGTCTATGCCCATCTTGCCTGTATCTGATAAAGTAGGTTCAGGCTCTGCCGCGTCCATCGAGGACTCGTGAGGTGAAATCCATCAGCGATTGGGTCTAAAACCAATGCGGCGAATCCGCCATGGCGGATCTTGGTGGATGGTCTCTTTGATCGAAAGTGATCGGGCAAGAGGACCATGGATTGAACTTGGCGGCCCGGCTCCGTCGCATATCGTCCCTTAGTGCCGCTTCGCTCCCTCTTGGGTATATGGGTTGCGTATATCATGTTTACCGTCCACACTTGTGGGGAAACCCCATCATCCTCTCTGTTACGTGGTCGGATCTCTTCCTCAAATCGCCATTTGTGCAGCCTTGTCGTTGTTTTTGTTTTATTAACACTGCACCTGTAATACCCAACAATCTCTGTTGGTGTGGTTAGCTTCAGCTTTTGAAACCATGTATCGGCATGGCGGTCGATATTCGGTCCAATTTGGAGACGGACCGGGGTAGTTCTTTTGAATGGCTTCTTACGCTGATCGGGTTTAGAGCCTCGGAATCCGGCGTTGGCTGCCGTATCCTCATTGTTATCGCCGTTAACGCGGCATTTGTTTTATTCGTAGCGACCTGCCATTGTGGTCCTTAGTATCCGGACTGCGGCATTCTTCGAGGTTGTTGCTGCGAGCTAGCCAACTATCCTCTCCCTAAAAGCGGGTCATTAATGATGTGAGGGCTGCCATGGATTTGGCTTTTCTGTCCTAGGTGCGGGCTAGCCACTCGTCGCGGATGTTATGTTTGAAGGCTGCTAGGGCCTCTGCATCCAGACGATCGACAATTTGGTTTTCTTTGTTAAGACCGGGTCGAGCGCTATGCGGCGATTCATCTCGCTGCTGAATTATGTGGCTTAGGTCAGCCGAGCGTCGGTGGTGCGCACATATGTGCCACTGGAAGTTGTCGAGGAATCACGGCTTCAGGTCCTCCCAACACCCAATTGACTCTGCGGGCGAGGCTGTTAAGCCAATGCGAGCTGGTCCTTTAAGCAAGCGGGGAGATATTTGATAGCATGGAGATCATCGCCCATGGGCCATATGGATATGAAGGTAATCCTCGATCCAAACGGCGAAGTGCTGTCGTGCCATCGTGAGGATTCGATGTTGTGGCTTTAAACCCTTTAGGATTTGATGATCCATTACTTCGTCTGTGAAGCATAGTGGGTGTCGGGCGCCTCATATTGAGCAATGTCACGGCGTAGCTCAAGAAGCGTTGTACTGTGGCGTGTTCGTCCGGCGAGATTCTTTGTATCCGGCACGCGGTATTTAATGTCGTGGGTGGGTAGGCGCCCGTGATCCATAGATAGATCTGGATTGTCTTGCCTTGTCCTCAATATATCCGCATAATTCCGGCGCGTTCCCTCGTGTACCCGTACTTTTGAAAGCGATGCGAGTGCGGTCTTAGTGGAGGCCTAGGTGCCTCTGCTGTCGCGACCACGGGGTGGTCGGTCGCGTCGCGTATTGTCGCTGGTGATGAAGGTATATGCTTCCTCCTCTAATGAGAACAACTTGCATTTTGGGTAGCTCTTGGAGGCGTTGAGAGTTCATACTCTTGACCGCGAGGACCTCGGTCCATCATCGGCCCGCGCAGTCTTGAATTAGCTTGAAGGCTGTTGCTGCTTTTCTTTAGGCTATTTGCCGTGGCGATAAACACTGTGTTTAAAATGCTCTTGTTCGGCGGGATCCTCGAGGCACGGCAGCGAATTAAATCGTCGTTGAGGCTTGCCTCGTATCCGGAGTCGGTATGTAATTATCATCCTCGACCTCTTAAATGCCGCTCTCTCGTGAGGCTTGTACGCATCCTCCTCTTTGAATCTTCTGGAGGAAGGTTGTCTTGACACTCTACGGGGTGTTATTATCTCGGTGTTGGAATCTCCATTCTTGCGTGGCGGGATTTAAAGCAGCGCCGTTAATAGGCGCGTTGGGCTGTTTCTTTGAGAATCTGCCTCCAGCTGCTTCTTCGCCCGTCCCCATCTTTTGGGTGTCCACCATGTATATGTCGTATGGTGAGGTGGTCTTCCGGTGCCATGGCGCTGGTTCTTGATCGTCTCGGCATCGTCGTCCATACCGTCGATGTCCTCCGAGGTCGTAATCTAACATGTCGGTTAGATAAGTCGATAGTGGCTACAAAGTGGGTGGTGGGTGGGGTTTGAATTTTTTCGTCGCATCCCAACCATCCTGGCCATAGTCGGCGAGGCTCTTGGGATGCGAGAGATGCTTTAGAGAATTTAGGATGTCGCCAAGGGTGAGTCTTTGAAAGATGTCGCGCGGTGAACTCCATGATCGGCGTAATCGGATTCGATTGGCGGTATGAGAGGTTGATGTCCGTGAAGTCTGGCACCTCAGAGTCTAAAGCTTTATAAGGGACAAGGTCGGTGTTTGGCTCCATCGCATGGAAATCGCAGACCCCCGGTGTTACCACCGTCCTCGTCTCTGCGATCGGCTCTAAACTTAGGGGTCGGAGGCGGATTAGGTGTGCTTGCCACCAAGGCCTTTGTCTGTGGCGTGAGCTAAATCATGCCCATCGTGTGATGCAGCACGCTTGGCTGTGGCTCGAGTCCGTCGAAGATCAAGTCCCGTGGATGTCGGCCGTGAAGTTTAAGCTTCAAACGACGATGGCGGGGCGTAGCTTTCGATCTGCTCAAGATGGCCAGAGTGAATTGGCCAGCGGTCGAAACGCCCGAATACGAAAGATCTGTCAGGGAGAAAAGTCTCACCTGGATGCGGCGTTGTTGTTGATTGGAGAAGCCATCAAGCCTATCGGTGACGACCGGAGGAACTCTCAATGAAAGCACCAATGTCGATTGTGTCAAAACCGGCGGATCTCGGGTAGGGGTCCCGAGCGTGCGTCTGGCGGATGGTAACGGGGAGACAAGGGACACGATGTTTTTACCCAGGTTTGGGCCTCTCGATGGAGGTAAAACCCTACTCTGCTTGATTGATATTGATGATATGGGTAGTACAAGAGTGGATCTACCACGAGATCAGGAGGCTAAACCCTAGAAGCTAGCCTATGGTATGATTGTTGTGTGGCAACTTGGACTAAAACCCTCCGGTTTATATAGACACGAGAGAGGGCTAGGGTTACAGTCGGTAACAATGGTGCGAGATCTACATACCGTATCGCCAAGCTTGCCTTCCACGCCAAGGAAAGTCCCATCCGGACACGGGGCAGAAGTCTTCAATCTTGTATCTTCATAGTCTTGGAGTCAGGCGGGACGATGATGAGTCCGGTGTCCGGACACCCCCTAGTCGAGGACTCCTCGGTGCCACCGGAGTCGGCATGAATTTCAGCGAGAAGATTCGGCCTTCCTCTTGAGGAGATACACCTTTGAAGGACTCGGTTGTGCATTTCTTATAAAGCTCTCCTCATGGACCATATAGGCTTTAGATCACCATTACTATCTGGCCGGGCCTCGTTTTGGTCTCATGAAGTTCCTGCCTAGTTTAGTAGGCTAGGAATAAGGCTTGATCCCGCAGAACAATAAATTGCCATTATTTACGTAGGGCTGAGGTGTTATTTCTTAGCGAAACCATCGATTGCGTCGAGAATGTTGATTATCGGGTGAGTGCGGCGAGGTCCGGATTGTTGTTTCGGAATCCCTTCCCCATAGTATTGATGGCTTGAACGGCCGCTCTAGGGAGATATTGGGAGGGGCGACATCAGCTTTGTGCCAATGTGTGCCAATCGTCTGCCGCTGGTTATTATCCCGGGCTATATGGTGAAATTCAAGCCCTTCAAACCGAGGTGACATTTTAGGGCGGTGTCTGATGGCTGCCATTTTGGATCCTTGGCGTCGAAGTCTCCATTCATTTGGGATATCGCGAGGTTCGTATCGCGCACCTCTAGGCGTTTAATGCCCATGGAACCGCTTTCGGAGAGCCATGTAAAAAGCTTCGATGACAGGCTGCAATGTTGGAGTCCGTGTACATTATCGGGTATGTATTGGACTATGTCTCAGGTTGGGGACGTCCGGGCGGCGCCTGAGCCCCAGGCGAGCCAACATTTTGGAGCGTCGAAGTGCATGATCAATTGGAATATCGCCATACTCTTTAGGGAGTTCGACGGTCCATTAGATGATGAAGTCAGCCACTGAAACTTGCGACTTCGATAGCTACGCTTGCCCGTGGTTTTATAGGTTATGTCGAATGGGAGGAGCTCGATGGCCCATTTGCAATCCGGCCCGGTCGCGTCGCGGTTGTTTATAATGTCATTAAGAGGTGCCGGAGCTCTACTGTTGTTGAACACTCTTGAAAGTAGTGTAGCATGACTTCAGGATGCCATGAACACGCGTATGCTATCTTTGATAATGTGGATACCAGGACTTGCATAGAGTTAGGGCGGTGGACACGTAGTAAACTAGTTTTGAAGGGGAACTTGTGTCGTTCGTTTCTCGTTCGCAGCGAGCACGCGCTACAACTTGATGTGTTGCGCGATACATAATAACATTAGTTACGCCCATGTTGGTAGCGGCCAGGAACGGTTGTTGCCAATATGGCTTTTATTTCTTGAGTCGGCCGTGCGCGTATCAAATCCACTCAAAGTGTTGGTCTTGGGAGGAGGCGATAAAGGGGTAATGCGCTTTTCTCCCCAAGCGAGAGATAAAAGCGGCTTAGGGCGCATACAGCGTCCGATCAATTTTATATTTGTTTGAGGTCTTTTGGGATGTCGAATTGTGTGAGAGCTCGGATCTTGGCTGGGTTTGCTTCAATTTCTCTACGGATACAATGAACCCAAAAGCTTTCCGGTGAGATGCGTCGAAGCGCATTTTCCGGATTGATTAATGTCGTATGTTGATTGTCGAATGTGAGCCTCAAGTCGTCTACTAGGGTTTCGACATGCTTGGATTTGTGACCACATCATCTCGTTATGCCTCCTTTGTTTTGCCGATCTGGGTTGCGGACATGTATACGAATCATCTTGCTGATATATTTAGTGGCGTTTTTTTGAGCCCAAAGGGCATTGTGTTGAAGCGGAATGGGCATTATGGAGTAATGAATCTGCGTCATGACTTCAATCCCAGCTCTGCCATCTTAATTTAGTGGTAGCGAGGTATCGTCGAGGAAGCACAATGAATCGTGCCCTCTGGTAGCGTCGATAATTTGATCGATCACGAGGAAGGAAGGATCCTTTAGGCGAAGCCTTGTTAAGGTCCTTGAAATCGACACCACAGTAGAGATTTGTCCTTCTTTGGTACCATTACCAGGTTTGCTAGCCAGTCCGGATGTTTTATATCTCGATGAATCGGCCTCCAATAGTTTGGCTAGCTCCTCTCCGTTACTGTCTCTTGGGTTGAGGAAAATCGCCGAAGAAACTGTTTGGTGGCTTGAATCCTTTAGGATATTTAGGTTGTGCTCGGCCGGTAGGTGTGGGATTCTGGCATGTGCTGAAGGGTACCGGGCAAAAATGTCCCAATTTTCCGTGGAGGTATTCTCGTAGTGTGGCGTCTACCGGGGTTTAATGCGCTCAATGGATGCCGTCTTTGTAGGGTCCGTTGGATGGACATGGAATTTGACTATTTAATCGTCCGGCTTAAAGAGGTGGACTTGGATCTCTTATCCAGTACCACATCATCCTGTTTACCATGGGCCTTGCAATGATAAGTTCCTCTGCCGCTAGGGCTTCGGATAGTGCCTCGAGGGCTAGATGCGGCTGTCCTATTTACGGTCGCGAGTCTTTGTGTCGGGATCAACGGCAAGAGTGATGATTCCATTGGGCCGGGCATTTTGAGTTTCATGTACCCGTAATGGGGTATAGCTTGAAAAATTGTGAATGCCTCTCGCCCTAATAAAGCGTGATCATCGCTATTTGAGCAGGAGCACTTGGAGCGTGACCTCCTCGGACCTATAATTATCGGCGTGCGAACACCACATCTAGTGTGATTTTTCGATCTAACATGCTTCCCATTGGAGATTATTCCTCTAAAGGTTGTGCTACTTTGCTCAATCTTGACTCCGGTGTATTTCCATTTCTCGGAGGGTTTCCTTGTAAATGAGGTTCAATCCGCTGCCACCGTCCATGAGTACCTTGGTAAGCGGAAGCCGTCCACTATTGGGCCGAGGACCAATCTCCGGTGGTGCTCGGGCTGTTGAAGATTAGGTTAAATCCTTTGGCATTAAAGGTAATAGCCGTGTCCTCCATGGATTTATTGTTGCTACATGGTAGACTTGGCAAAGGTATTTGCGGAGTGTTAGTTTCCACATATTATTTGATCACGAAAGTCTTGAAGGCTATTAATACCGTCTTGGTATTGCTGGGCTTTGGATCTCTAGAGCTTGAAGCTCTTACGCCACTTTGGCCTTCTTGTAGTATCCAACATGCTTTCGAAGGCTATGAGTTGGAGTGGCGCCCAAACTACTATGAATTTTGCGGGGTCCATTGAGCCATCCCTCCGATGCTGTTCCGTGCCCTTTAGGGGTTTTGCTTTTGGTATTTAATCCGGGTGCATGGCGATGATGCACCCTTTTATTTGGACTAGGGTTGAGTTGAATTGGATTATCCCAAAATTTGGTTTGGTTTTCGAGCGCTCTCATCGCCGCAGTACTTTCGTACTATGGATGCCAAGTCGGCAAGCGTGTAATTTCACGACGACTTATGGCGTTTAAAGTTCCTTGTCCATGCAATTATTGCAAAAAAAGATTGTATGTCTTCCTCGCGGCGGTCCTTTATCCTGTCCATAACCGGGAGGAATCGGCCCGATAATGGTGTCTTGTTTCAGCGGGCTCTTGCGGGTCGGGATAGATAACTTATGTTTGGGTGGGCGGGTGGAATTGAATTGAACCCGTCCAATCTAAGACTCAAGGGCGAAAAAGTTTCGAACTTGGAAGCTTGGGTTTTTGGATATTGTCCAATGAATCAGCCATTGCTGACTTTAGGTTTAGGACTTGATCGATGTCCAATCCCTCGTGGGAATCCGGCATGGAGGTGTCGGGAATCGGACATAGCTAGTCCTTAATATAGAATAAAAGTCGCCGTACTCTTCCTCAACCACAACAACATGGTTGGGTAGCTTGGGGAGAGTTAATCTCTCGAGATCGGTTTCAAGTCCAATCGATGCGTGATGCATGCGCGACTCGAGGCGTCACGTCGATCCAAGAGCTCGTTTAAGGAGGAGAAGCTCCATCGGATCTAACTTGCTTTCGGCGAGTTCGAGTTGGCGTGAAGATGCTTTTGATGACGAGAGGTCATACGTCGGTGTGACAAGCGAACGAGTGATCATAAGAAAACCTCCTAGCGGATATGGTTTGGCCGATGTTAAAGCTCCTTTAACAGCAGTGCCGTCTTTAAAGGCGGGATGAGGCATCCTTCACGATGGCGGCGGCCGCGGAGGAACTCTCAATCAAAGCACCAATGTCGATTGTCAAAACCGGCGGATCTCGGAGTAGGGGTCCCGAAGGTGCTGCGTCTAGGCGGATGGTAACGCGAGACAAGGGACGACGATGTTTTACCCGGGTTGGGCCCTCTCGGTGGAGGTAAAACCCTACTCTGCTTGATTAATATTGATGATATGGGTAGTACAAGAGTAGATCTACCACGAGATCGAGAGAGGCTAAACCCTAGAAGCTAGCCTATTGTATGATTGTTGTTGCGTCCTATGGACTAAAACCCTCCGGTTTATATAGACACGGGAGGGTTAGGGGTTACAGATCGATTACAATGGTAGGAGATCCACACTCCGTAGCGCCAAGCTTGCCTTCCACGTAAGGAAAGTCCCATCCGGACATGGGACAAAGTCTTCAATCTTGTATCTTCATACTCTTGGAGTCCGGCCAAAGATGATAGCTCGGCTATCCAGGACACCCCTAATCCGGGACTCCTCGAGAGAGCTTTACAAGAAAAGCACGCCGGAGTCCTTCAAAGGTGTATCTCTAAAAGAGGAAGGCGGAACCTTCTGGCTGAAATTCATGCGGACTCGGCGGGCACGCGCAGGCCGGGCCCTTGTAAGCAAGGCCTTACGTGCAGTTTTATTGGGTGGCGGCACAGGCGGATGCGAGGACTTGAATCAACGATCGTCGATTGCCGCTCTTTGCTAATCAAAGCACATACCACCCACGCCCTCAAAACTATACCCATAACACGGCCCTTGGCAGTGCAGGGGCATGACATGGTTGGACCCTTAAAGGAGGAACCCACAAGCAAAAATACCTCTTTGTGCGTGGTGGATAAATTCACCAAATGGATAGAGGCCAAACACTGTTAAGGCCGGCCAAATCCGGACCGGTGATAGACTTCATATCGAGGGTAAGTACACCATTCTTGCGTCACCCGGCATCATCGCATGACAATGGCCACGAACTTTACGGCCGATGAGGTTAAACTACGAATTGCAAAAACATGGGCATCAAGCTCGACTATGCTTCGATCTATCACCCTCAAACTAATGGTCAAGTCGGCGAGCAAATGGTCTAATCATGGCGGCATTAAACCCAGGTTAGTCGCGTCCCTCAAAAGAATCTAACACGCACTAGGTAGAGGCTTCGACTCCATACTACAGGGGGCTGCGGACCACTCGAATCACTCCACGGTTTACACCATTCTTTATGGTATCTGGCCTTGAGGCGATTACGCCTGTGACATAATTCATGACTCACCTCGCGTCGCGCATATACGAAGAAAGAAGCCGAGCTTGATCGGCGGGGACGGTTAGACGCATTGGAGGAGGGCGTGGCGTGGCAAAAGCCCGTTACGCATTCTATCAACGACAAGCTCAAAGATATCAAAAGCGATGCAGGCCAAAACTTACAGCGTTGGCGAGTTAGTTCTCGCCTTCGGACAAGAAAAGGACAAACTCAAGCCCAAATGGGAAGGTCCCTTTATCATCGACCAAGTCGACCGGTGGGCGTACCATCTGCGAGATGCATCGGATAAGCGGCTCGAGCGAACCCATGGAGCATACAGCCCGTCTCCGAAGATTCGCCTAGCGCTAGATTCGAGTTAATCTCCTTCCTCCATCTATATTTTACATATTAGGCTGTCTTACGTTTCTCTCCTTCTCCTCCTTTCCTACAACAACCTTTGAAAGCTTGTTTGCACTGCTTGTTAGCACACACGCCAGCGCTATTAGCGCTCATTATACACTGGGGCTTCTTTAACAAAAGCTTATTTACTCTACGGGCTTAGTGCCCAACACATGTGTCACACTTCCGCATGTACCTTTTATTCACCATTATATGCATTGATATGACTTAAGTTTTGGCCAAAGCTGGGTTGCTGGCTCTGTTGCTTACCCTGCGTTCCCGATTATTCGGCTAAGCGGTAAAGGGAGCACCTCTGCGATTATTCTTGCGGGTCAGCAGACGTGTACCTCGGACTTGGGTGAAGCTAGCTAAGCGTTCCTAAGGGAATATTGATTCGGTGAACTAAAGGCGATTTCTTACCTATTGTTATCTGCCCCGGATGTTTTACTGCTTTTTGCGCAGTCCGGACATGCACTGGGCATGCCTCTCCCGAGAAAAGAACCCCTAATGGAACTATTCTCCTGGAAGATGTTTCTTACTAACCATGTAATATAACATAACTAGTTGGGCACTTATGCGATAAAGCACTAATGACCCTACGCTGGTCTCCGCATGCCCGGTTCTTATATAACTTAGCGAAGGGTATTCGGACACACTCCGGACTATTGGGTCCGGGTTGAAGCGAAAGGGTCCATATGACAAACAATCTACAATCCGGCTAGAAGGCATTTTACATGTCATCTTAAATTACATAGTCAACTTATTTGGGCATATTCCGCTTCAATGCCATCCGACAGGTTGTCTAGTTTACATCTGTTGGGAATACTGCGGTAATTCTACTTGGCCGTACACTAAACTCACTGAGGGATCTCCTTCCCGCCGGGCCCGCTGAGTCCGACCTCGGCCATGTGGTTTGGGTCAATAGCCATTATACGTCTTCACCATGGCCGAGCCTCCACAGTGCCTTGACGGCGAGCCGATATCTTCCATAAGCGGAGCTGCTGCAGCTCCTGAAGCCTCTGCAAGCTCTCCAAGGCCTTTGGGCAGGGGAGACAAGCAGCCACAAGGCACAGGCGGCGCCTTTCATCACTGCCGAACTTCGTTCATGCGGTTGCAAGAACTTCGGGAAGAAGGTCGCCCGTAGAAGTTTTTTGGGGCATTTCCTCTGCGGTGGCACTGTGAGCATACCTACATACATAACTCTATTGAGTCGACTTCCTCGCGAACTCTTTTTCAAAGTTCGTTCAAGCACTTACTAAAAATGCCGCTCAAGCCGCCGATTCTCCTTACTTAGTCCGGGCAGTGAGCACGAACATCCTTTAGTTCCTCACCCAGCTGGGTGTTGGCATCTTGGAGGTTATTTTTCTCTTGCCTCACCCTTGTAGCACATTCTCGCTGGACCTTTAACGGTGCATGAGCTATTGCTTGTCGGATCTATCCGGCGCCATCTGCCAATATTATTATCCGGACTTATACACACACTTCGCACTTCACAAATTACTCATCTTTGAAAGCATATATTACGGAGGGTCTCTTTGGCTTCCCAGCTGCGGCTAGTGCAGAGCTCAAGTTGGGCTTTGCACTCCTCCGAGCTCTGAGATAGTTGGGTATTCTTTTCCGTAAGATCATGCACAATAAATGATCCTTAAATCAGTTATTCTAACTATTTCAAGTCTTGAGGGACTCTTGGCATATATAAGCATGTCAAATTTTCTCACCCGTATGTCTCTTACATCTTGCTTTCGTGGCTCTGGCTAGACCATTTTGGCGGCAGGAGTGCGCATCTCAATTGAAGGCATCCAATGCCTGCGGGAAAACATTCGTCCTGAAGAACTGTCCGGCGATCTTTGTGATTCATGGCACTCTCCACCTCTGAATTGGTGGTAGATAACACTGTCGGCATCCTCAGCCGGAGCTTCGGCCTTGCGGCTTGTGTTCGCCTCCGCTTACGGACACTGGCTTTGGAGCACAGCGGCGGAGATTGATTAACAAACTCTCCGGATATAGTCCGTGGCGCTCTTCTTCTGAAAAAGCACTGCGTTAGTATGCCTCCAAGAATAAAACACAGCAGCAAGATGACCGCCATACCGTTGCATCGGCGTTTCAATCTGGAGTGCACTTCTTTAGGCCTGTTGGGCCTGTCATCCTGTTGGTTTTTGGCGATCGTAGAGCTCGGCCTTCCACCTCAAGGACTTCCCTACGAAACACCATTGGTATCTGGTGATCAAAAACAACACTGGATGGGTCATTTTCAAAGTATTGGGACTTGGTCTCGATTACTGCGGCGAAGTATTCGAATAATCGGCGTAATGGCGACCAAGGCATTATCGATGCTCGATTGGTGGAATACCCGTTGATCAGCTCCACCGATATGTCCGGATCCTCTTGGGAGTTTGGATCGAGAACCGTTCGGATCCTCGGGTTGTGGGCGGGCTGTTTATATCCTTCTGGCCGCGCGTGATTCTTCGCCGAAATCACAAAATGAGATACTTGACTATGGGAGTATGGATCGGATAGGCAAAAATAAATGTCTGCTTACCCAGCTTGGAGGATTGTTCATACAAAATCTGCCCTGCGGATTGACACGGAGAAATTCCTCCTCTTCTCCCTTGTACTGATCACGGACAAGATCTTCATTATATCGGTGACGATCCGGCCTCCTGACGCGCGGGTGGCATCATCCTCCTCGTTGAAATCCCACATGGGGTGGCCTCAATATTGGGCGGCTGCACCCCGCATAATGCATGTGGCCATGACCCGATCATGGTCAGTCCGGAATGAGCTAACAGCCCTAATTCGGCTCATCGGTGAAATCGTCCTGTCATTTTTCCTTACGAGGGCTCCGTGGATGCCAGCAAGCGTTCTTCAAAGGCGTTATTGAACTCCAGGGCCGATCCGAATAGGGTCGGCGAAGGACATCTTCTATATAAAACCATTCCGAAGCCGGTCTTGAGCGCCTTCTTGAGTTCAGATAGATATCTGGTCGGCAATCGCGCCATAGTTCGGCTCGCCCACTTGATATATTGACCCCTCTTGAGAGCGGGGCACAAAGCGAACAACTTCTTCCACGGGCAAAATGGGCCTCGATGCCCAAAACAGCTTCATAAAGGCCCACGAAGCCGCAATATGCAAAATGGGCAGGCGTGGGTTGTGCAACTAGAGGCCGTAGAACTCCGAGGCCGGAGACGGATGAATTGGAAATCGGAGCCCTCTTATCAAATAAGAGATAAGGCATACTCGCTATCCTTTGGAGGCTGGGGCGCTCTCCGCATACTTTCGCCCTTATAGGTGGCGAGTCGGGTCGAACCGGAACCATGAAGGCTGGGGAAGAAATCCCTTGGTTTGGGCGTCACTAACTTCGGCTGTGCAGGACGGAGCATCTCTCCCAATCTCGGGCCGAGGTTTGGGAGGCGAAGGAGGAGCGTCGTCGTATCCATGATGGAATGGATTTACATCCGGATCGCTCGATGAATGCTTCATAAAGGGAGGATGGTGTGATTCGGATCTAGATCCTCGTCTCCTTTATAGGCAGCTCATTTAGCATGACTAGGGGGATAAATGTAAAAATACCACGACTTTTTCGCATTACGTTCAACACGTGGAAGGCGGCCATTATTGGGCGTGGAAGCGAGGCGCAATATTCCTGCGAGGAAGCGGGACGCTATTCTTGGTACCACAGAGTTTGGAAAAGAACCTGCCTTGCAATGCGAAGACAATCTCGCGGACTCACCGTGGATTGATGCTGGTTGAAGAGCACTCTTGAGGAGAAAGTCCGGATTAGGGGTGTCGGATAGCGAGCGGACTCACGGACTATGAAGATACAAGATTGAAGACTTACGTCCCATGTCGGATGGGACTTTCCTTGGCATGGAAGGCAAGCTTGGTGATATGGATATGTAGATCTCCTACCATTGTAACCCGCTACTGTGTAACCCTAACCCTCTTTGGTGCCTATATATAAGCAGGAGGTTTTAGTCGTGTAGGGGCGGACAACAATCATACCATAGGCTAGCTTCTAGGGTTTAGCCTCTCGATCTCGTGGTAGATCTACTCTTGTACTACCCATATGATCAATATCAATCAAGCGGGGTAGGGTTTTACCACCATCGAGAGGTCGAACACTGAGTAAAAACATCGTGTCCCTTGTCTCCTGTTACCATCCGCCTAGCGCACTGGTTAGGGAGCCCCTACCGAGATCCGCGGTATTGACACCGGCAGCCACCATGTTTGCTCATGTGAGAAAATTTGCTACTACTATATTACGAAGTTATTTCCTTTCTCATTAAAGGGTGATGCTAAGATATGGTACAATACTCTTGCTCGGGTTGTGTGCTTAGTCCCAGGATATGATTTATTACTTCTCTGAAAAATATTTTCCTGCTCATAAGAAACAAGCTGCCTTACGAGAGTATTTAACTTTGTGCAAATTTATTAAGAGAGTCTCCCACAAGCTTGTGGGAGGCTTCTCAATTAACAATGCTTTGCATGATCATCCTCTTAAGAAAAATGAAATACTTGATATCTTCTATAATGGACTAGCAGTGTTTCTATGGACTTCCTAGATAGTTGTCTTGGTAGTGTTTTCATGGAATGAGCTGTTGGACAACTGAGGAATTATTGAATAATATATTGAAGAATTATGATGATTGGACTATTCCTAAACCACAGCCTAAACCCACTCCCAAGAAGAGGGGTATCTTATTTCTAAGTCTTGAAAGATTTGCAAGAGGCAAAAAATATATGAAGGAAAAAGGTATTAAAACTGAAGATGTTTAAATTTACCTCCTATTAAAGAAATATATGGACTTGACACACCACATACGGTGGTAGAGGTAAATCTTTTATAAAGTTTGATGAAAGTGACATACCTTACAATAAACACCCTAGTCAATGCTTATATGAACTTGATAGGTACATCATCAAACAAGATCACTTCAATGCAAATGTTATGAAACAATTGAAATACAACTACGATATGATTGCTCGCTTGGTGACTTGTTACTTAGAATCACTAATCATGTTAGGGGCATAGGAAAGCATGCCTCTATGGTTCAAACCCGTTAGAAAAATTAAAACCTCCTAAAGACAATAATGATGTCTCTATCTACGATGCGAAACTCAATCTAAGTAAGAAACATGCATCTAGTGATAAAGAAAAAGATGATGATAGCGATGGTCATGAAGATACTAAACCAGAACAATGATAAGGAACCAGGATAATGATGTTGAGATAGAACTGATGTTGATCTTGATAACCGACAACCTAAAAATAAAAGATATGATAAAAGAGACTTTGTTGCTAGAAAACATGGTAAAGAAATAGAACCATGGGTTCAAAAACCCATGCCCTTTCCACCTAAACCAACCAAGAAAAAAGATGATGAAGAATTTGAGCAGCTTTATTTGAAATGCTTAGGCCAGATCTTTTGCGCACCCGCTTAAGCGATATTTTAAAGATGGCCCTTATGCAAAATACATGAAAGACATCATCACCAATAAATTAAAAATACATGAAGCTGAAATCTCCATCATGCTTGCTAATTATTCTTTTAAGGATGGAGTACCTAAAAACTTGGAGATCGGGAATACCAACTATCGTTGCTCCATCAAAAGAAATTATGTCAAAACTACTTTGTGTGATTTAGGAGCTGGTGTTAGTGTTATGTCTTTCTATTTATATAAAAGACTTGATTTGAATAAACTCACGCCCTCTTGAAATATCTTTGCAAATGGCTGGTAAGTCAATTGACATACCTATTGGTATTTGTGAGGATGTGCCCATTGTTGTTGCAAATGTTACTATCTTAACAGACTTTGTTATACTTGAGATGCCCAAAGGCGACAACATAATAGACTATCACTAGTAGACCCTTTTTTATCTGCGGGGGCTGCTATTGATTGCAAAAAAAAGCAAAGTCACTTTTCATATCAATGGTAATGAGCATCGGATTGCACTTTCGAAGAAACAATTTCAAGTGAATGGTATTAATGTTATTGAAAAATCTCCGACAATCACTATTAGAAGTATTCAACTCCCTCTACCTACCAAAAGAAATATGATATACTTATTGTTGGGGATATGCATATCCCGTTGAGAATAACTTAGTGTTTTAGGAAAGTTCTTGGTTTCTTGCTAATTGAAAGTGGTTGTTAATAAGACTTGATCAATCTTATTAATAGATCATTTTTTAGAGGTATGAGAGTTGATGAATTTAGTAGGCACAACCTACTGCTCCCACCTTTTGTTTTCTGTTTTCTTTGTTAAATAAAATAAAATGACATGTTTATCCTGTTTTTGGATTTCCGTGCAATAAAAATGGTAAAAAATAAAAGTGTTTAGAATGCTCTGAAAATTTAGTATGCAATTTTTTCTAAATATTTATGAATTTCTGGTACAAATAACTTCATAGAGGGGTGCCCCTGGTGATCACAAGACACCAGGGTGTGCCAGCAACCCTAAGCGCGCCCTGGTGGGTTGTGGTCCACATGTGGGCCTCCTCACTTATCGCTTTGGCCCATGTCATCTCCTACCTCCAAAAAAATCACCATAGCTCTCTCTCTCTCTCTCTCTCTCTCTCTCTCTCTCTCTCTCTCTCTCTCTCTCTCTCTCTCTCTCTTGTTCTCGATCTCTTTGCTCGAAGCTTCGTTTCTAAAACTATTTTGGGGGATTGCTACTTGGTATGTGACTCCTCCATTGCTCCAATTAGTTTTTGTTTCACTGGTTTATATTTTGAATAATTAGCTACTCTTGGTGTTGCTATGAATGGGCTTGCATGTTGAGTTCTTAGAGTTCTAAGTAGTTTGAATGCTTGTTATGGCCTATAGGCATCCAGATGAGTAGTTGCTATCAATCTTGCGAAGTTTGGTGACAAAATTTTTGTGGACTAAATTTTTCAGAATTTTATTTATAGGAATAAGATGAGTATTTTCAAAAAGTTTTCCTCCAAGAAGAATGCTAAGGGAGTCATCGGGGAATCATCGTACAATGACCTTAACATTCCGAGAATGGCTGATGGTCGCGGCCGTCTGCGAATGGCCGCATATAATGCCTTTCATGAATGAGGTCGGGTTCCATCAAGAGTTTGCCCAATTCATTGCGAATGCGGGTGACCAACTTCCTCATGAGATGAGTGTGATCGGCACCACCTCCTCACAAACTCCTTTGTGCAAAATTTCATTTTCGAGTAGGAATAACCCTCCTAAGTGCGATTTAATTTTATATGTTGAACCTCATCGAGATACCCTTGACTGAATTTTGTGACATATCCTGATTCCCTCGGCGGAGAATTAAGAGAGCCTAGACCGGCGAGTTTGAGGACTTTTACCTCGCCCTAACGGTGGGTGATGAGAGAGAAATGTCAAAAGCCACCGCCACTAGTTTGCGGTTTCCTTCTTTACATTACTTTGCTTTATTCACCACAAAGTGTTTACTGCTAGGGAGATGGTTGGTGCACTCGGTGCCCTCAACCTCGCCATTTTACCTTGTGCACTATACAATGATCACACCTTTAGCCTAGAGGTTATTATTGCACGTCGTCTGCACCTCAACATAACTAAGGGTAAAATTCAAGGGGTATTTTTGGCACTCGCCTAGCGAGACGCTTTAATGTTCAATTACGCTAACATGATTATCCTTTGTCCCGCATTTATCTAGATCACCAGGCGTTGAGGGGTCACCAGTTTATTGATGCCACTGACTCATTTCATAACATTCGGTACAACTTGGTTTTCAGTGTGGAAACCCGTGATATTATCACGTTGCCTGCACCTGCTTTGTTTGATTCTATTGCTAGGGGCAGATACAGGGTCATGCTAGAGGACATTATCACCTACGAAAGCGACCAAGCGTTGGCGAGCAAGAGCCTCGGAGTGGGGCGGCTTAGGTGCCTTGCGACAACACTTCCACATGGATCCGGGGC
Organism: Aegilops speltoides; assembly: GCA_021437245.1. Taxonomy (NCBI): domain Eukaryota; kingdom Viridiplantae; phylum Streptophyta; class Magnoliopsida; order Poales; family Poaceae; genus Aegilops; species Aegilops speltoides. Next base: position 23,226 of record JAHHZJ010000403.1, read on the forward strand.
TACTACTGATGGTGATTACCAAGCTAGGACAAAAGCCTAATCTTGGGAATGCGTATTTCCACCAACATTATGTTCAAGTTCATGTTCATGCATTTCATTCCGGTTAGTCGGTTGTCCACACTTTTCATTGTATTATCGATGCTAGATTTATTTTTATTTGTCTTTGTGTGCGTTTGAAAAACTTTAAGAAAATCAAAAAATATTTCCACTGCTTCTTTTGTTTTTCTTTTAGTTTAATTAGTTGTAGTATTAAAATAAAACCCAAAAATATTTCCGATTCTTCTTTTGCTTGTTAGGAGCTTTCCCGTGTAAATAGTTTTTCTCGTTTTTCCTTCTTTAATTTGCTTTCTTCAAGAAAAACTAAAAACTCCACAATTTTTTTGGTGTGTTTCTCTGAATTTCTTTTCCTTTTCTTTTGTTGAGCCGTACCAAGGAGAAGACCACAATGAAAATTTGAGTGGCTCTTATATGCATTACAGTTGATTTAACAAAGAGTCCATATTACCTTGTCTTCTCCTTTTTGAATAAAATGTTTGTAGATTCTAGGTTAGTCGTGCAAGTGAAAGGCAATAATGATGATATTTGATGAAGTGGTATGTGAGATAGAAGTAGGTATGAACTCAACTTGTTTTTGTTTTAAGTAAACATGTTTAACCTAGTATCATGATTCAGCATATTATGATCAAACATGTTTGCAATGACAATTAGAGATTATAGTTTGCTCATGCCATGTTTAAGTAGCTAGGAGTGGATAATGATTTATCTTGGATGTCAACATGCATTAATATGATTATGATGTAGTATGATGATATGGTATCCTCCTCTGAGTGTTTCAACTGGCTTGACTTGGCACATGTTCATGCATGTAGTTGAATCAAAACCAACATAGCCTCTATTATATTTATGTTCATGGTGTTCATATCCTACTCATGCTAGTATTCAATGTTGATTATGCATGATGCATGTTCATGACCATTTTGCTCTCTAACTAGCCGCTTCTCAACCTATCTACTAGCCTTACTTTGTACTAGCGGAAATCTGCTTGTGCATCAAAATCCTTGAACAAAAGTTATTCGGATGAGTCCACCATATCTACCTATATGCGGTATTACCTGCCGTTCTAAGTAAATTTGCATGTACCACCTCTAAATTTCAAATGAACATCTATTTTGTGTACCTAGACCGCTCATGGAAGCTGACGAAGGTGGTCGATATCTTCCATGCTAAGCGGGTTATTCTCATGATGAGTGTTTATTCACTTGTCCTTGCGAGAGGGACGATAATAGGGATGCCAGTCCGAAATGAAAAATTGCAAATAATTAAACAAAACTCCCCGAGTTGTTGTCGGTATGGATGGTACACATGGATTACGCTGAGTCGTGGAGTGTGTTTTGTCGGTGGAGGGGGAGTAAACCTTTACTTTTACTGCTTGGGAACCGCCACTAATGTGTTTAGCATGGAAGATATTGATAACTCTTGGTCGTAATGTTGACAGGAAGGGTGTACCTCCCAAAATTATATTTATCTCTATGTAAGTGCATCTAGTGCCATCCCTAGTTGGTTTTGGAGTATTGGACAAACATGGTTGAGGACTAATGTGTTTGTGAGAATTGCAGGATAACACAGGTAGTACTCCCTCATTGATTCGGTTTACCTACCAGAGATGGCCCCTAAAATGTATGAAGACATTGAAGACAATGGTAGTTAAATGAAGACATTCACGTTGGCCGATAATGACACGTGAAGACATTCACTTGAAGACTATGGAGCGCATCGGATGGTGATGTGATGCTCAACCAAAATCCTATGTCTTGGCGAAGATAATGAGAGCAAATCTTATCGAGTTGGATGAGTCAGCTTTGCTTGTAGCCCAAGCTAAGCTATCGGCGTGTGTTTGAAATCCCACCATTGGACACGTGTCGGGTTCCTTAGTGACCGAGGTCATTTCGAACATATCATGTCGGTTGCATCACGGCTATAAATAGACCACCCCCTACACCATAAATTGGTGGATCCTTAGAGTTAGTGCATGGCTTTTGTCGTTTGGGAGCAACCCACCTCTGAAGCCTTTGAGAGAGAGAGATCCGTAGGGGGGATAAATCCCAAAACACCTAGAGCCAAAGTGTTAGTCATCATGAAGTTTTTTGTCTGCGTGACACGAAGACTTGTTACACGAGGAGGTGTGCATCCTCAGACGGTTAGGCATCATGTTTTGAGGATCCAAAGTAATTGTGGATCGCTTGATGAATGGAGTCTGTGAAGGTTTGGAAGTATACCTTGAAGACTTATCGAGTGATTAGGCGGGTGGGTGTCCTTAGCTCCAAGGGAATAAGGTGAAGATACAGTCTTCTGTGTTCAATCTCAGCCTGCCTAACCAGACATACAATTGTCATAGCAACTGGAACTGATCTACCAAATCCTTGTCTTCACCAAGCTACTAGTTCTATCCCCTACCTTCTTTACATTTCAATTTGTCTTCGTGAAGTCATTGCTTGATTACTGATCTGTTTTGTCTTCCTTTGTCACAAAGAGACTATTGCTGTTGGCTTCATACTATCTTCCATTCCCATCCGTACTACCTAGTTGCTATTAGTCTGCGTCTTTGTCACTATATTGCTTACTTGACTATGGCATGTCTAGAGTAGTTCATCTTTAAGCTTCATATCATATAGATTTATATTAATTGTTTGTCTTCAAGACCTCATTTTTGAAGACTTTCATAAAAGTTGCCAATTCACCCCCCTCCTAGTCGATAACTAGCACTTTTCAATTGGTATCAGAGAAAGGTGCTCCTTGTTCTGTGTGATTCAGTTTAACCACAGGTTTTTAACTATATCATTGCGGGGATAATTAGGGTCTCTAACTGCGTGCCCGGTCTTGATGTATGATTACCCTAGTAGAAAAATAAGATCACGAATGCATCTTGAAGCCAATAATCTGCTCGCCACATCATCAATAGAGTTTATCTTCATAAGTTCTTCAAGAAGACATCCTATGAACTCCTAGCGGTAAGAAGCCAAGCGTTATTTGTTTCAAAGTCTTGATTGCTACGTGTTGGATCAAGGATCCACATCACACATCAAATTTGCATCGAAAGCACATAAATGTTTTATGCTTGGTTATAGAAGGATTTGCACACCTACGAGTGTTCAACCTCTTTCACTATAAAGTGGTTGAAAGCGTAGATGTCTTGATTCGATGAGACTAACGGCTTTCATGAAGCAGACGCCAAATGTGCTAGATGAAGCTTCTTGAGTGAATCTATCAAGCTAATGAGTCTGGAGAAATCATACCCACCGAGGAACAACTGAAGAAGAAATCATCATTTCAGCACCTAATCAACATGAAGACAATGCTCGGTCCCGAAGACAAT